>PVKE010002582.1:0-81042 GCA_004027555.1 Craseonycteris thonglongyai | reverse complement strand
ATCCCAGCTCCCCCCACAGAGGATATTTAAGGCAGTGAAACGATTCTGTGTGATACTACAGTGGTGGATGGATATCATTATATAACTTTCAAAACCCATAAAATATAAAATACCAAGAGTGAACCCTAATATGAACTATGGGCTTTGGGTGATAATGATATGTCAATGTAGACTCATCAATTGTAATAAATGTACCATTAGGGTGGGGGATGCCAACGGTGTGGGAGGTTGTTCATGTGTGGGGTGGGATGGATATAAGAACTCTGTATTTTCTGCTTAATTTTTCTGTAAAACACTTGCCATGTTGTGAGTAGCTTTATGGAGAGGCCCATGTGGCAAGGAACTGATGTCTCCAGCCAATAGCCAGCTACGACTGAGGGTCTGCCAATGGTCACAAGTGTGAGCTTGGAGTGAGTCCTCGCTAACTGAGACTTGAGATGGCTGCAGGCACAGCAGACACCTGATTACAGCCTCAAAGGGACCTTTTGAGAGACGCTGAGTTTGAGGAATACAGCTAAGTTATGCCTAGATATCCAACCAACAGAAACAGATAATAAATAAATGTTTATGATTTTAAACTAAGTTAAGCCACTTCTCATCTATAAATGTTGAAGAGATCCTTTAATACTGAGGATTAGAGGTGCTTAAACTCATAGTTCTTACTAGGAACTCTGCACAGTTAAGCATAAATATATCCAACCATCTACAATTATAAAGTCATAATCACTGTGTTGTTCTAGAGCAGGGGTGTCAAACTGGTGTCCCAAGGTAATTTTTTGTGGCCCACGGTGCTCTGAAACAAAATGAAAATAGAAAAAATTGTTATGAAGAAAATAGCGCTTAGGGGAGATTGAGGCAATACTGTACACACAATTCCCTCATTAACCCTTTAACTACTGAAGACGAGTATGCACGTGGCCCAGTGCCTTTCCTGGGGGCCTGTGGGCGTGTATAAATGCGCTGACTCAGTTCCGGCGACGTTTGTAAATGTGATGTGGCCCGTGTGAATCTTGCCTGTTGCACCAAATGGCCCGTGTTTTAATTGAGTTTGACACCCCTGTTCTAGAGTAACCTATGAATCCCTCCTCATAAAATGAAGAAAATTAAGTTTTATTAATTTATTTTTTAAAGATTTATTTTATTGTTTTGACAGAGGGAAAGAGACAGAGAGACAGAGAGAAGACGGAGGGTCCAGAGCAGTCTCCATAGCTGTATGTCATCAGTTTTCAACATAGTTTCATTCCACACAGGTTGGTGGGGGGGCCGAGTAGGGAAGCAATGGGGCTGGGGGCCTCCCTCATGGAAGACACATCCCCATGAGCTGGGGGCCGAACCAGAAGCCTCCCATAGGGGAAGCTCACCCCTGTGAGAATCGAACTGGGGCCACACTCCAGTTCAGCATATGGGTCTGCATGGGCTAGGGCTGGGATTTGATCCTTGGACAAGGTGAGCAAAATGAAGTTTTATTGAGCACTTACCATCTGCTAAGTGCTTAAAATAATATCTTTTAGAAGGAAATTAGAGTAGTTAAATAAAATTGAGGTGTTACTTCCAAGTAAGAGTAACTTATATGACTCTTTCCAGAACTTTTCTTGGCATTTCCTGATTCTATATACTCCATTAATCTGTGTTAAGTAGTTATGCCTTCCCCATAGACCTGTGACAATCATACCAGGATACTTTATACATATTTTTCTCAGTAACTGATAGAACAAACAGGCAAAATATCAGTAAAGATATAAAATACTTGAATAATATAATCTACAAACAACGTAATGACAATATATAGAATCCTGAGCCCTAAATAGCAAATTATACATTCCTTTTAAGTACACCTGGAATCTTTATTAAAATTGACCATATGGTAGTTCATAATGCCAACCTCAATATGTTTAAAAGAATTGAAATCAATGTTCTGATAATAATGCACTAAGCTCAAAATCAACAACAAAACAATTACTAGGAAATCCCCTTATGCATGATGTTAAGAAATATACCTGCAAATAACTCATGCATCAAGAAAGAAAAGATAAGGGAAGCCAGGATGGCTCGGCGGGTTAAGCGCTTGCTTTGCAGCCCCTGGGACCAAGGATCAAATCCTGGCCGAGGAAGACCCATATGCTGAACTAGGATGTGCTTCCCATGCAGGAGGCCCCCAGCCTGGTTCCTGCCCTGTGTGGCCCCCACCCACCTGTGTGGAACGAAACCATGTCAAAAAAAATTGATGATATGCAACTATGGAGACTGCTCTGGAGCCTCCCCCTTTTCTCTGTCTCTCTCTGTCTCTGTCAAAAACAATAAAATAAATCTTAAAAAAAAAGGAAAGGATAATAGAAATTAGAAAACATTTTAAACTGGAAAACCTCAGAGTTTTCTAGGAGTGTATGATAGGAGGAAAAGAGATGCAGGGTTGTGGATTGTAATGATGAGTCATGGAGTCTAAGCAAGACAGAAATGTAGACAAAAAGGCTATGGATGTTGAGAGACCACGGGGGGGAGGGGGGGGTCAGTGCATGGAAGGGCATGATGATAGGGAAGAATTTTGCAATGAAAGTACTTGAAATGGGAAGGTCAAGTGTTTGGACATGAGATTTCAGAAGTGGTAAGCTTTGTGGTAATGAACATGTCCAGCATGTGGCCATGGAAGAAAATATCAACTGTTGATTGGATAAAAAGTGTCACTTGAAGTGAGAGCATTATGTAACTAGGAGGCAGGGCATTAGATGGATCATGCACGTGGATTCTGAAGTCTCCAAGTAGGATGAGAGGGGTTGAGGTGCAAAATAAAGGCAGCAGGAAATAAACTATGTGATAAATAAGAAATTGTGAAAATGAAGTTGGAAGATTGAAAGCAATGAGATACGAAAATGGGTGGTAAATCCCAAGTGACTCAAAGATAACTGTGTCAAAGGAACAGGTGTACAAGGTAAACCGAGTTTACTCCCAAGGTACATTTTATCAGATACATTCTATAGAGAAAGACAAAAAAGAAGAGAAGAAAAAAGGCAGTAGCTCACTATGTACTGAAAATGGTTTTCATTGTTTATACAATGCACAAGATTATCAGTTGCTTCTCCCACTGGGAGAAACCAGCCAAATTCTTAACCCCTTATTTGAGTTATCTCAGGCTCACAATGCAGCATTATGTAGGGTGCCTCTTCAATGTTTTCAACTTCTCCCTAAGATGATTTGCTCAATACACATGACTGCCTGTGGTTTCTCTAAGGGAGAGACACATCCTGTAACTCAGATTGTAATTCCTAAATCTGTGTCTTGTCTCATTTGTATTCAAGACATATTTGGGGAGGGGTACTCACTCACTGTACTAGACACTTGCATCATCTGTTCCTGTTGGCTCTTGTCTGGAACTAGCCACTACCCAGTTGTGATTTTGGGAAGTGGAGTATTGGATCCTAGCATAATAGATGAGAGGGCCTTAATTCTCACTCTGGTTGCAGGCTTATGGTTGAACACACCTCATTGTAGGTTTCAACTGGGTTGATTCTGCACTTAAGTTTCTAAAAATAGGAATAATACACACATCCTCCCCCCTCTTTTAAAGGTTTTTTTTTTTTTTTAAATAGAAGAACAGGGTTGTTGGATTAAGTAAGAAACTTTACAGTACAAGATTGAAATAGAGACTCCCACACAGATATCTGGGCACCTGCACCAGGTGGAGCTTGGCAGGAAGGGCCAGTGTACAGCTCATCAGGCTTCCTCTCTAGTTTGAGAAAATTTGGCTCTGCTCACTTGCCATAGTTACATCAGATTTCTCCACAGAAAGCAGGGGTGTGGAGACCAAAGTTTACCCAAGAGTCATACAGACTTACCCCTGAACCAAGAATTCCCATAGGGCCCTGCCCAAGGCTCATTTTTACATCTTGATTCAAGCCTGAATTCTAAATGCCCCTGGATTGAGCCGCTGGACCTTCCTCATGGCCAGTAAGCAAATAAGGTCGTCACTGGTCTGAGCCGAGGACAGCGTTGGGGCAGAGCTGCCTCTGCAGAGCAGTGACAGCTGGGGACTGAGAAGAGGGCTGAACCTCCAGGCGACAGCCCCCATTGGTGGGAGGCGGCACCGGGGCGGGACTAGGTTCTGGCCGGAAACTCTAGAAATGAACTCTTTCTTATCACAAGGGCTTTCTTATCTTTGGGTCCAGTGCCCTCTGGGCTCGCTTTCCATGGTGAGCACTGAAATTCGGGGGTCCAAAGTCCTAAGGCAGATGTGGACACATGTTTAATAAAGTGCTGCTTTAGGTAAGGTGACCAGATTTTAACATTGGTAAAGCGGCACACCATTGACCGGGGGTGGGGGGTGGGGTGGGGGTGGGGGTTCCTGATTAAAAATTTGGTCTATCTCCCGCCATTCCCTAGCTTGTCATGCATTCTTTCCAAAAATCGGGACTTTTTTAAAACGCCGCGGGACACAGGACAAATTGTTAAAAAGTGGGACTGTCCCGCCAAAAGCGGGACATCTGGTCACCCTAGCTTTAGGGGCCGACTTTCAGCGAAAGCACTGCTCTTTGGAGAATTAGTCTTGAGTTATAAAAAGACTTCGTGCTCTACCTGAGCACTGAAACTAAACTCAGAGCTCTAAGAACCACTGCTGTCTGCTAGGCATCTTCAGCCATAGTTGCACTTCTTTTCCCAAACGAAATTTGCCCCAAATCACAGTCATGTTTCTTCCAAAATCTCCTCCTCTCTGAACTAATCCTTATTCTTTTTAAAAAATTTTTATTTTTTTATTGTTTTTGACACAGAGATACAGAGACAGAGACAGAGAGAGGGGGGAGGGCCCAGAACAGTCTCCATAGTTGCACATTATTGGTTTTTCCACATAGTTTCATTCCACAGGTGGGTGGGACTGCACAGGGCAGGAAGTGGGCCGGGGTCTCGCCCCAGTGGGAACTGAACTGGGGGCACTCCCCAGTTCAGCATGTGGGTCTGCACGGGCCGGGACCGGGATTCGATCCTCAGTCCCCGGGGCTGCAAAGTGAGTGCTTAACCCACTGAGCCATCCTGGCTTCCCCATAATCCTTATTCTAATGAATGGCCCACCATAACCTAGATTCTTAAGCTAGAAATATGGGTGTTTTTCAGTTCCTTACGTCCACATCCAATTGTTCACAAAAACCTTACTCCATTTCCAAAAATACCTTCGAATTTTCCTTCTTTAACATTTCCTCTGACTCACTTCTGACCTCCATAATTTTTCTGAGTAGGTTTTTATCTGTTCTCCTTGTCAATGTCCAATCAATTCTTAATAATGGTGGAGAGTGATCTTTATATGATGTAAATGTATTCCCTGCAGTAATCCTACTTAAAATCATTTCCAGCACTAAATTAAAACATCTATTAATAAATGTCATTTGACTACATACTTACGCAGCCTTTCCCCCCCTGCTCCCCACCAATCCAGCTAATATTTCTGTTGCTTGTAATGTCCTTCCGTATTTGCAGAGGTTACTTCTTAAGGTACTCTGTGCATCATCTCCTTTGGAATGTTTTCCCTTCTCTGCAGCAGAGATATGGTCTGTTTATTTTGACAGAATTCACTGACTTGTAGATACTTGTCATGCTGCATTATTGTGAAAGGTTTACCATCTTACTGAATAACCCTGGAGGACTTTACTGTTCATCTGTAAACTTGTGTCTACCACCCATGAATGCTTAATGAATGTTGATTGAATTATATCACATGATTGTTCGCAACGTACAAAACGAAAATAATTTAGGAGCACTTAACATTTTTTGGCCCCCTGAAATTCTATTTTAGGAGGTCAGCGTGGGTTTCCAGGACTCTGCATTTTTGACAGTTCCCGTGTGATTTTTCAGGTAGGAGGCCCCAAGGATTACATTCTGAGAAATCTTGCCCAAATTGGTAAGGGTGCCATGCCTTCTTAGGGGCTATTTCTGAAAGCTACTTAAGGAATTAAGGATAGGGGCTGCGTCCTATTTTTCTAGGTGAGCGCCTAAATCAAGAAAACCCTTGTTGAGTGAACGACAAAACAATGGGTGAATGGATAAATGCAAGACGCCAAGTCAGCCATTTTATCATACAGGTCTTGAAGTAGAAATGGCCTTTCAAACTAAGCGTCTTGGGCAGGCTCTCGCTCCTACTGGAAGCATGCCGGACTACAACCCCCAGAGTTCCAAGGGATACCCGCGCAGGCGCACTTGGAAAATTACAGCGTCCGGCTCCTTCCCATAAACTAGCAGGTCACTCTTATCCCGCCTCCGCAAACGCCCCTTTCCTCGCTGTACGGCATTCTGAGCTCCAGCGGTCCTGCTTGTGTGTGTCGCTGCAGACAGGACTCATGGCCTCGCAGCTGAGATTCGATGGGCGGGTGGTACTGGTCACCGGTGCAGGGGGAGGTGAGCACGCGAAGGCTGGTGGGCGGGCGCCCGCCTCGCTTTCACGCCGCGAGCCCCCCTTTTCGGACATGGGACACTCGCGCAGTCGCATCTGTGGTCCCAATGTCGGGGGCTACAGGCAGTAGTGGAGGGTGGGGGAGAAAGCGGCTTGGGGAGCGCGCGACTGGATCCGGTGGGGCGAGCTGGGACGGCGAACAGCTGATCTTGGTGCACCGAACCTGTTGGGAGAGAGGGAGGGGTGGGGCGGGCCAGCCTTGAGTGGGGAGCTAGAGAGACCTAATCACACGGTCAGGTGCAGCCGCCTTAGCTGCCGCTCTCCTGTGGAAGCCTCCCAAGGCCTCAGACCTTGCATGGGGCGGGGGCGCTGTGAGTTGCAGGGCTAGGTAAAAGACCTTATGGACTCTCGTCTGTGCATGCGCACTAATTGATAGCTACTCGTCCTGCCTATGGACTCTTAGGCCTCGCTCAAGTCTTACAGGGTGCAGAAAAGCTGACAGGTGTTTGGAATCACCCCCAAGAGGGCTAGAGCTCTCAGTTCCTTGCCTTTGATAATTCATTTATTAAATTTCTTTTATTCTGCTGGACGATTTTAAGTTCTCTTGATTTTTAGTTCTGGGGAGGCACTTCTTTAAAGATGGCATCTAAGAGTCGTCCTCCGTGGACTTTGTGTGCTTATCAAGACAAGCGCTGTACTGTAGTCCTCTGTCGTTTCAGTTGCCATAGGTTCAAAAATATGAAATGGAAAATTCTAGAAATAAACAATTCATACGTTTTAAATTGCGCACTGTTCGGGGTAGTGTGATAAAATCTTGAGCAGTCCTGTCTGTCCAGCTTGGGATGTGAATCATACCTTTGTACAGCATATCAATACTTATATGCTACCTACCTGTTGGTCACTTAGTGTTCCTGTCAACTATCCTGGTATTTCAGTGCTTGTGTTCAAGTAACCCTAATAGTAGTAAGCCTGCTATCACAATGCTTCCCCAGAGGAAAGGGCAATGGGGCAACTACTGTATTCAAAGTTCACTGGAGTCTTGGTATAGGTTGGAGATTCAAATGCTTGCAGGTTTTGGGCAAGTGATAGAGGAATAAAATGGGAGTAGGGTGGGGACAAGACGAACTGGTGAGCAGACATTTCTGAAGTGTGTCAGATCTAATATTTCAGAAGAATCAAAATGAGGATTTGTTACATGAAATAATGTTTGAAAGGATGAAAATTTAAAACAAGCTACTCCTACCCACACCAATGCCCTGGAGTGAGATTTTACACCATTTCCCATCAGTAAGTGCCCTCAGTAATGTCCATATGCAGGAATCTTGACCCTACATGCCTTTAATTCCTCTCTGGTAGTGCCTTATACCTAGAATAGATTTAATGCATGATTCATTTGAATTATATATTGTCACTATAATGGAATTGTCAGTTAATCCATATGTACTTTAACATTTCCATTGATAAAATGAATTATAGTTCTACCTTTCAGAAAATACTTTTAGTAGTAATTGGTGTTCAAGTATTTTATACTCATACCTGTGTTCATTTTAAAATGATGTGCTTTGGAAAAACATTTTGTTTATACTTCGAAATAATGGAAATAATTTAAGTTACGTACTCAGTTTTTTAAACTTTCAGTGAGTGATTTACAGTATGAAATATATTTTGTATCAGGATCCAGTACACACAGACACCATCTATATTTGAAATAGATTCATGACATGGTAATACTAAGTGAAGTGCACTCAGATTCTCTGTTCCGTTTCATTAAATAAATGCAGACTGCAACCCACTAAATTGATTTTGTGAAGCATTAATGAGTTGTGATTAGACAATTACAAATTTAGCACTTTCTTTTTATAAATTGGTTCATATTTTAAAGAGCCTTGCAGACTTTCCATTGCCTGGATTATGATACAGTCTAGCCATTGGACTTGAATTCTGATCTGAGGGAGGAATATAATTTTGTAGTAAAGTTGAGACTGTCAACAATTTTGCCATGATTGGTGGTATAACGGGATTTGTATTTATTGGCCGACTAATGGTTGTTGGAAATGTAACTCTGTGAGAGCAATGGAGTTGTACAATGGAAGAAGGAATTCTGGCCATTTTGAATTTTAGGTGGTTGTATGATAGCAAATTGTAGATCTGGAGATAATGAGAGGTGTGTGAATAGTTGGGGATTCTGAAGTCAGGGGAGAGATGTTGAAGTTATTTGAATTCCTTTGATTGGTAAAGCCAGAAAGTGAAATAGTCTAGGAAGCTATCCTCAGGGGCTCTTTATTACCCAATTAGAGATGAGTCTGACCCACTGAACAGAACACTGAAAAAGCAGTTGGAGAAAAAATTCAATTGGGATTTGACCATGCTAAAGATTTTAAGGTCAGGAAAAAAAAAAAATGGAGGAGAGAGGATGATTGTGAATATAGGTGTGTAAAAGATTTAAGAGAGGATTTAAGGGAGGACTGGGAAATAATGGAGGCTCTTGGATTTCACTTTTTGTGCATTTTGACTGTAAAGCTGTGCTAGGCATTGTGGGGGGAATGCACAAGAGTGACATTTAAACTTAGGGGAAGCCGGGATGGCTCAGTGGGGTAAGTGCTCACTTGGCAACCCCAGGGACCAAGGATCGAATCCCGGCCCCCGCCCGTGCAGACCCATATGCTGAACTGGGGAGCTCACCCAGTTCAGTTCTCTCTCTGTGTCTGTATCTCTCTCTCTCTCTCTCTCTCTCTCTCTCTCTATCTCTGTCAAAAACAATAAAAATAAATAAATAAACTCAGCCTTCATGGATCTTTTAGTTTAATTGGGTAGGGAGACTAATGCATATAAAGTATTTAAATAATGTTTATATAAGCAGATATAAAAACATGGAAGGAGCCTTACCAATCTGTTAATCTAGTTGTGTTGGAGGGAAAAGAGGAGGAGACTTGTCACTTTTTACTTTACATACAGATTCGTGTACAATTTGTGTCTGCCTTTATGATAAAGGTAGATCACTTACATATCTTTTGAGAGTATTGTGTTACTTGATATTAAATTGAGACAGTTCTCTAACTTAGGTCAGTCTCTTAAAGAGTTCTACTTCATACCTTTCATCCGATGATTTTTATACTATGCTAACATAATTTTTGTTTTGGATTCCTGTCATGAGTATTTGATTTATCTAAAAACCCATGTTTAGAACAAGTGCTTCAGACTTGATCTGATGAAAGATGAGAAGACTTGAGTTATTGTATTGGCTAAATTCTCAGTGTATTAAATTTTAGAATAAATTATTTGGTGATATCTTTTTATATTTTGGGTTCTTTTTAGAAGAGCCTGATAATTTAGCCATCTCAGTTTGTTATTTGTATACTTATTTATCATTTAATTTAAATTAAATATAAACTGCAAATTACATTGATCAATTATTTAAAAATTTTAAAATGTGTACATGTTAGAACAATTTAAACAATGCAGAAGTAAGCCTTCCAATCTTGGTTGGTAGTCACAGATTTGTCCCCCAGAGGTAACCACTAATTGCCAGTCTCTTACATAGTCTTTCTAAGATTCAGTGCCTGTAAAATTTACGTAGTTATATATCCATTTTTGGATATATAAATTTATGCCTTATACTTTTGGGTTGAAATTAAATATTTAATTAGTATTTAGTTAGTAACTAAATATGTGTTTGGTGATTGTGTATTTAAAGTTCAGTGCAGGATACATTATAGAAATCAGTAGATATTTGAAACAGGGAAGGATTTAACATAGCCAGTTGGGTTTTTAGACAGTTCCTCTTGGAATGATTTGTGAAACAATATAGAACTGGTCCATTAGGTCCAACCTGTGAAGCTGCCATTTGAACTGCCATAGCCCAAATAGTCACTGGACATCAGAAATGTAGAGAATGGAAGCTGCCATCCAGAGACTAGGGGGCTAGATCAAGAAGTTGCCACTACATCCACTGTTTCTTAATATCTAGGAAGCTTCAAGAAATCAGCTTCTTAACCAACAGCAACAACTAGACGTTACAGAAAGGTAGCTTCTGTCTTGTTTCCACTTTCCAGATTTCATGCAAATGTATTTAATGGTGGAATCCAGTTCACATCTAGCATCTTAGCAGCTGGGTAGAATGGTAGGAACTGATAGGTAGAATAGGTGGAAAATACAGTTTTAAGCTTTCCAATCTCTGCGAGTAGAAGAGGGTTTTTCGAAATCAAGGTTGATAATAGCAATGAAGACTCCATGATAATGTAATTAATTGCTCACCAGTTACTTTAAAATAGGCATTGAGTTGAGTGGACAAAAAAATTATGCTAACATTTGTTCAAGTTTCTGATTATTTTGTTTTTCATTAGGACTGGGCCGAGCCTATGCCCTGGCTTTTGCAGAAAGAGGTGCATCAGTTGTTGGTAAGTTGATATACGTGCATTTTAATCAGTAGCTTGTAGCTGAAGTACTACAGTCTTCACAAGCCAGTCACCACCTTTGTCTTTCCATCAAAGAATTTGTCAAGGTCAGATTTCATCACTAATTTTTCCTTCTGCCAGCAAAAATTTTTCTCTCTTGAGGCTGACTTTATAACTTACTTTTAAAAGTAAACTAGTTTCACGGAATTTGCAACTTAACAGAACTGATAAAGATGGGAAAACATTCTTTGTATACAGGAAATTCTTGCATTTGGTATGTTGTGGGCTATAGTATTTTGAGATAGAAGGTTGGTGTAAGATGAATACCTGTAAATGTAAACACCTATATTGATAAAGTAAGAAATTAGTGCATTTTGAGAACTGGAATTTTGGAGTCAGAGAATCTAAAGGTGTTTTTCATTCTTTTTTTTTTTTCAAATCTCTTTAATCAAAAATTTTCAAATGGAAGCTTTTTGCAACTGTTTAAAAATTTTAATTGAAGGATCAGTTGCATGATTTTTTTATGGGGGGTGAGTTGGAAATGCTGTATTGAAGAATCCCAAAGGTGGGAAGTTTTAGCAATCTAAATGGTTTAGGTTGGTCTGACATACTTGGCAGTTGGTATGAACACATCAGATTTTTCTAAGTGTTCATGGAGAATAACTGTGAGTGCTCAGTGCAGGGTTGGGGGTTAGGATAGATGTTAGGCCCAATATTTACTATAAAAGTATCTTTCTTAGGATAAAATTGTTGGCCCACAATGACCTTGCACTCCCAGCTTTTCTACATTTACCTAGGGGGTACAGAGAGACATTTTCCCCAGTTTGTTTATGGAGACATGTATATATATATATATATATATAAAAAAAGTATACAAACAACCAAATTTTCTAAGTTAAGAAGTCCTAAGCAGGATATTAAATATACTCTTCTCCCTCAGTGTGGATGTGTAACTTAACTTAATGGAAGGGACACAGAATCTTTGGAAGATCATAGCCATTGTCTGTTAATCCAGTCTGCTTCATGTGGCAAGGACATATTTTGACCTTGTATTTGACTAGAGGGGATATAGATCCTCTTTGCTGGATTTTTCTAAGAACATTTCATGTCAGGGCCTAAAGACATGTTGTTAACTGTGTTTTGTTTTGTTTGTGTTTTTGTATTGTAATTTGTTTCTTAATATTGTTACCTTTATAACTTTTTATTTACATCTTTTCCACTCAATTCTGTAAGTGCAATGACCTTGTTTTATCTTTTATATTTTCTAATATTGCTTTGTGCAAAGAAGGTGCTTTCTCTATTGGTTCTTTTATTGTTTAACATAGACGTCTTTGGAGAGGGAAGGGGCTCGTGTGTCTTTGAAATTGGTTGAATAAATTTCTATTTTTCTTTTTAATTATGACTAAGATATACTTCTAGTTTATGAAGTTGTTTTATAAAAAACTGATAGCAATGTGTGTTGGTGGGGATCTGTCTTCCTATATTTATCTATTATCTTTGAATTTGTCAAAACCAGATTAGGAGTTTTTGAGTTAAGAGAAAAAGGTAAACAGGGACAGTATGTCTATTTTGTTATTGCCTTAGGGATGGTATTACAGCAAGTGCTGGTGAAAGTCTAAGAAGGCAGAGAATTTGTATCTTAGAAAAATATTTGTCAAACTGGGCTGAAGAGCCAAATTTAGTTTAGGGGAGAGGTCAATCTTGTGAAACTGCAGAACATTTGACTATTTTCTTCTGTGTTTTTTAGTCTGTCACCTACCTGTGAACTTTCTAGGCCACCAATGGATTGTGTTCTTTCTTAAATACCACTACTCTCTACTTTAGCTTTTAAAAACATAGACACTCTGCTTCTAGATTGCATCACATGCACTAACATTTCTCCTCTGTTAAATTTTGTTCTGCTCAGCATTTTTATTTTACCTGAGTAAGCAAAAAATAGTAAAGAGGAATAAGCAAACCTAGGATGTTATGATATCAAAGTATCTTGTTTGTGGAAACATGATTAAACTTAGGGCTAGCTCAGAGGCCAGTAAGAAATGAGACCTTAAGAAGCAGTAATTTGTTTCTCATATATGTCAACTTTTGTTGGGTTATCCTGGTTAGCAAACATATTTAAATGGCTTACAATAATAAAGGTCATACTTGCATAACCTTTAAGCTTCTGGTCAGCTGACTGCTTTGTCTGTCTTCCTCATTATAGGATCACTGCTGAAGGACAGCTTCTATCTGGGACATTGCTAATCTTGGGATAGAGGGAAAATAGTGGCTTTTAAAACTCTTCAGAACTGACATGCCACATCCACTCATATTTCAGTGGACAAAGGAAATCACTTTGCCAAGCTCAAAGTTAAGGGTATCATTACTTAAGATAGTCTCTAACTTCATGTCAATATGATTGTTTTGTTTTATATTCCATAATGTAAAGCATGATGGGAGATTTAAATCTGGGTATAAGATTTGCCAAGCCTTTGGCTGATTCTAACAAGGGACATTTGGTTTTGTATAAATTACATCTTTCAGGAAATGTCTGCACATACATAAAATAAATGTTGGGAATGGAATAGTTTTGAGGATTCTTTAGTAAGTAAGCCACATCCAGTTCTCTGAATATTAACTTATCTTGAGGGTGTGAACACAAAGATGATTAAAGTATTCTATCAAGAAGAACCTTTTCTTTGATACTAAGAAAGGCAGAAAGTTTTTTATTCTTAACTAGAGAAGTAACACCTTTGGGTAATTGAAATTACATTTTTTTAAAAGTAAGATTGACATGATTTCTGTGCTGCAGTTACGTAATAACTGGTAAGGATAGGTAAGTCTTAAATTCCCATATTCTGATGCCAGAGCCTGTGTTTTTAACTACTGTGTAATCCTGACAGTCTGAAAGTGAACCGTAGTGAGGAAAGTGAAATGCCTTTGAAGTTAAGTCAGGCTTTACACTCTGGCTCTGCAACACATGATGAATAAGTATAATCTTTAATAAATACAGGCCTCTTAAAAAACTGTAAGAAAGACAAACACACCAAATAAAATGTGATTTAAACTGGCAAAACAATAAGAAATAGAAATGGAGGATTTACAGATATATCACATTTTGGGATATTTTGATGGTTTCAGCTGAAAAGACTAAATTATTTAATATTTGTAATTATCATCTTACCATTTTTATTACCGATTTTAAAGTTATTTGTTTGAGTGGGGTGGCTGATTAATCATTCCAGTGAACAAATGTGATTTTTGTTGTTGTTTTGTGGAAATAATTATGTTATTTTTAGGATAAAAGAAACTTGCTCACAGCACTTAAAGGAGTAGAGTGGCATTGGAGTGGTTCAGGTTCTAGTCTGGATGTTGTGCCATTTCATACAACCTTGGGGCCTGGGGCAAGTTACCTAACCTTTCTCAGGTTGTTTGCTTATTTGTGAAAGAAACTGTTCATGCAAATCCCTGAAAAGCTGGCTGCAGATCAAAACCAGCAATGTACCTAATGGTTGTTTGAAAATGCCAAATAGAGACATACCAGTATAAGCTGGTGATAGTAATTTAAAAATTATTATTATTAGAATTTCAGCCATTCATTAAGCGGTAACAGTATCATACAGTATGAGTATATTCCACTTTGTGTACAATTACAAAATCTTTTAACATTGTTGCTATCTCCAAACCTTTAAATTTGTAACCAGTGCTTTTCTAGCTTAGGTTGTAATCCCTATAATTTGGTAGTGAAGTGACTGAATAGGGTCAGTATTAATTTAATTAGAGACTTGTTTTGAATACAATGTTCTGCTACTATTTCACCACACATCATTGATCTCAATAAATTATTTATCTGGGCTTCAGTGCTTATTGTTAGGTTGCACTTTGAATAATTTCCACTTGGGGGTGGTGTTTCATTGCACAATTGAACAGATCTTAATGCATTTGTCAATTTGCTTTTGAACATGCCCTCGCTTAGTTAAAAAGAGTCTTAAAAAGACTTTACTGAATGTTTTAACATCTTGATATTTTTTACCGGTTGTTTGCTGTCATTTGAATAATTTCATGGAAATGAACAACTAATAGGGATTTAATATTGAATCTTACTACTTTTTTCATCTCAATAGATAATGTAATCCTCTTTCTGTTATTTTGTGTTCACAGCATTTTTTACTTGCAACAAGACTGATAAGACTATATTGTTAAAAAGAAATATGCCCCACTCCACATTTTGAAAAACTTAACTTTCTTAAAAAAAAAAAATTAAGTGAAAACACATTGACCTAGCTGATTAGAAGTGTGGTGAGGCCTCTGCTTTTTCTCTATATCATCCCTTTATCTCCTGTATCACCCAACCTCCATCCCAATCTGACAAAAAGAGAGCCATTCTTCAAATGAAAAAAAAAAACCTTTTTCAGGAGTGGTAATTTTCGACTTTATAATACATTATAAGACTTTAAATTTTAGTATATGCCAGCATGCCATTTATTTGGTATTTTTTTGTTATACTTCTAAAAAAATATGCAGTAACTTACAAAAATGATCATTTTGCAATGCAAATTAATATTGTCCCAAGTATTTTTCTTAAATTGTGTTCTTTTCAAGTCACTTGGCATTGATCTATGTATCTTTTCATGAGTTTTTGCTTGTTATTTTATAAATTTTATCTTAAATTCTGTGAATCAACATTAATCTTTTTTTATTTAGATAGGGAAGGGCATTCTATACTTTATGCTAAAATTTGCTGTACATTACTGTATTCATCACATACTTAACTTTTAGTAGATCATAAACTCTTTTACACGCACCATTTCTGTATATCTATGTGTTCTGTAGATTTCTTTGCAAATATTAAATGTTCTATTCATGTTTATAACTATATATTTGTATATAGGGAGATGTTATATGGTAAGTGTGGTCAGTTAAACATATAAAGATGGAGTCATGGTATAAATTAGTGATTGAACACATATTCTGTATTTAATTTTTGACCTCTTTTAACCGATTTTATTTCTTTCATCGTAGATCATGACATAGTATGTTTTATGAAAATTTAAAATTGTGCTTCTCTGTCTAATAGTTTAATATCATACTTTTTTTTTTAACATTTATTTTTATTGTTTTTGACAGAGAGAGAGAGACAGACAGAGAGAAGGGGGAGGGCCCAGAGCATTCTCCATAGTTGACAGCATTAGTTTTCCTTATAGTTTCACTCTACAGGTGGGTGTGGGGCTGCACAGGGTAGAAACTGGGCCAGGAGCCTCCCACATAGGCCCTGGCAAGAACTGAACTGGAGGCACACCCCAGTTCAGCATCTGGGTCCACCTGGGTCCAGGGCCGGGATTCGATTCTCTGTGTCTGGGGCTGCAAAGCGAGCGCTTAACCCCTTGAACCATCCGAGCTTCCGCATACTTTTTTTTTTAATTGCCATTCTTATAAACACAGACTTTCTCAATGTGGAGAAGATATTTTATATTGTATGTTTAATGTTTTTTTTAAATTGTAGTAAGAATGCTTAATATGATATCTACCCTCTTAACACATTTTTAAGTGTATAGTAGTCCCCCCTTATCCATGTTTTCACTTCCTGCAGTTTCAGTTACCTAAGGTCAACCACAGTCTGAAAATATGAAGTAGAAAATTTCAGAAATAAGGGAATTTATAAGTTTTAAATTGTATGCCATACTGAGGCGATGGAATCTTGTGTTGTCCCACGTGAATTATTCCTTTGTCCAGCATATACCCACTGTATACGCGACCTGCCTTTTGGCACTTAGTAGCCATTTAGGTGATCACATTGATTGTTGTGGTGTCATAGTCCTTGTGTTCAAGTCACCCTTATTTTACTCAGTAGTGGCCCCAAAACACAAGAGCAGTGATGTTAGCAATTTGGATATGCCAAAGGGGAGCCATATAATGCTTCCTTTAAGTGGAAAGGTTTGTATATATAGGAAAAAATACAGGTACATATGTAAAGTTGACCGTTGAACAGTGTGGGGTTAGGGGTACAAACCCTTTGCACAGTTGAAAATCCACATATAACTGACTCCCCAAAAACTTAACTAGTAATACATATTTTGGATATTATACGTAGGATATATTGTATTCTTACAACCAAATAAGCTACAGAAAAATGTTATTAAGAAAATTATAAGCAAAAGTACATTTAAGAGTATCAAAAAAAATTCATGGATAAATGGGTCTGCACAGTTCATACCCCTGTTGTTCCAAGGGTTAACTACATATAAGGTTCTATAAATAGTTATACATATGTTGAAGCTCTAGAAATGAATTCATGTTTATTTGTTTTTGTATTGCAGTGAATGATTTAGGAGGGGACTTCAAGGGAGTTGGTAAAGGCTCCTTGGCTGCTGATAAGGTCGTTGAAGAAATAAGAAAGAAAGGCGGGAAAGCAGTGGCCAACTATGGTATGATAATTTAGCTAACTATACTATTTTTAAAATTTTCCTTTAATGCTATTGTTCACATCAGTAATCAGTGAGCAAGTATCTCAGCGTTCCAGTATAATTATGAAATTAGACTTTCTCTAAGTTTACATATTTTATATATGGAATTTTAAAAAATCCTTGATGTAGATTATTTCATGAATCTAACTTTTATTCTGTTGCTTACTTAGTATTTTTATTAATTAGCACGTGATGTAACCAGTAAATTATTGTACATGTGTATATGAATATGTTCTTATTCTTAAAAAAATCTGTTTTAACTAAAAGGTCTTATGTATTTCTACAGAATAACTAAGTTATTTTTAAAATTAAAAAAATTTTTTTAAAAGTAATATTGTATAAGAAGTGAAAAAAAACCCTTTATGTGCCTAACCTTCATATTTCATTCTGCGTAAGTATTCATTGCTTTATTTAACTTTCTTATCTTTATAAAAATTTAAGAGTCAAAGTTAAGCATTAAAATGAAGTCATGAGAAAAACAGCAAAAAGTATCAAAACAACCTTTACATTTGATATATTGATTCTAATAGTGTTTGTAAGGATCCTTCTTGAATAGTTTTACTTTAACTTTTCTGCAAATTAGGTTGTTTTTATGGGCCAGGGATTAAATTAGCTTACCAGTGACTTCATTTTGAAATTTTAGAGGAAAGGAAATAGAATATGATTTGTTTTGATTGTTTGAGGGAATAATGAGACAGGCATTTTAGTATCTTCATTTCACCTTGAGGATCTAGAAAAATATTTTCAGCTTTTTAAAAAAGTTTTGGGGTTTTAAAATATTTATTTATTCACTTATTTATTTTGACAGAGAGAGAGAGAGAGAGAGAGAGAGAGAGAACTGAACTGGGGGAGCTCCCCGTTCAGCATATGGTTCCACACGGGCCGGGGCTGGGATTCGATCCTCAGTCCCCGGCGCTGCAAAGTGAGCGCTTAACCCACTGAGCCATCCCGGCTTCCCCTGGGGTTTTAAATATCAGTTTTATAAAGATAAAAATTCCAGATCTGTTCCACCCCCACAGTTTTTTGTTTTTAAAGATTTATTTTTACTGATTTTTGACAGAGAGAGAGAGACAGACAGAGAGGCAGAGAGAAGGGGGAGGGCCCAGAGCAGTCTCCATAGTTGACAGCATTTGTTTTCCGTATAGTTTCAAGCCACAGGTGGGCACGGGGCTGCAAAGGGCAGGAACTGGGCTTGGAGCCTCCCACATAGGCCCTGGCAATAACTGAACTGGGAGCACACCCCAGTTCAGCATATGGGTCCGCATGGGCCGGGGCCAGGATTTGATCCTTGGTCTCCGGGGCTGCAAAGCGAGCACCTAACCCGCTGAGCCATCCCAGCTTCCCCACCCCCCAGTTTTGATACACAGCCTGTATCAGGATTCAATCAGGAAGAGAGAAACCCTTTTAGGCTTTCCAAGTGTGAAGGGTTTTCACACACAGAATTAAAGGCTTGTGTAACCATTCAAAGAGCCTGGGTAAGTGCATGTTGGGGAAACTCTCGATAACCATCTCAGCCTGTAGGGGAGCTCACCTAGATGCGCTGCCAGTCTGACATCTTCTCCTAAGATTGCCTGTATCTTTAGGCTTCTACGTTTCCATGCTTTAGGTGATCATCTCTTTTTGGCATACCTAACTCAGGACTATATGGGCCCAGGGAAGGGACTATATTTCTTGGCTCCTCGCCTGTGATTGCACAGAAGATGGAAAGATGTAGGGGTGATGTTGAGTTGATAGCTGACCATTTGACACACAACTCGTGGGGATATGAGGCCTTCCACTGGGCTGATTAGCAGAAAATAATGAAGCCATATTATTTTGTTGAACTTTACCTTTTTATTTAGTATTACAAAAATAATAGGTTTATTTTCTATGTGTAGTTATATAGCATTGAATGAACTTTTTCAAATTAAACATGCACCTTTTTACCTCCCTTCCAAATTCTGATTTGTATCCTTAAGGGGAAGTGCTAATGTGGCTATTTAAAATTAAATATATATTATGTAAAATTAAATATTCAGTTTGTCTATTATACTACCAACATTTCAAGCACTCAGTAGCCACATGTGATTAGTGGCTGCAGTATTAGTGCTGAAATAGGACATTTTCATCTTCATAGAAAGTGATATTGGACAGTGCTATTTTAGATAGTATTTGCCAAATAACTTCTTATTCACCCCTCCCCCCTTCCCTTTTGTATGTAAAAGAATTATCTTAGGGGCTAAATTTCTTTTATAACATTTAGTTATCTATATTTTGATTTATATGCCTGCAATATGTAAATGTATTTTTTTGGAAATGAGTTCTGTTGAGTGATTAATATCTGTTGTGTGCTTTGGTCCACAGAATTTAGAAATAATTTGTGAAAGATATTACTGAAGTTTTGTACTAATTTCCATTTTCTTCAGATTCAGTGGAAGATGGAGAGAAGGTTGTGAAGACAGCACTGGATGCTTTTGGAAGAATAGGTGACATTTCTTTGCATTTATAATACAAAGTAGCTACTGCCTTCCTAATAAAATAGTCTTGATTTTACTTTTTCTTAGTCAAAACTCCCTTTTTATTGCTAATCAAATTCTTTGATTTGTTTATAGATTGATTAGTTTACAAACACAATTACACAAAGGGCTTGAGGTGACAATTTTTATGTATATATATGTTTGTTTTATATTTTTCTGCATTTTAAGAATGCTTAAAAAACTTGTAAGTATTCTTTAAATTCCTTGTTTATAATAATTTAATTATAACTCAAATGTGTTTATAAAATAAAATATTAATTAATATTTGGCAATAGAAGATCCAGTAGAACCTTTTGGATAATTATGATTCAGATTAAAATAATTCAATATATTAGTTGACCCTTGAAAAATATGGGTGTTAGGGACACTGACCCACCACATAATCATCCATGTATAACTTTTTTAAAAATTAGTTTCAGGTGTCCAAAACAACATAGTGATTAGACATTTATATACCTTACAAACTAATAACCCCAGTAAGTCTGTTACCCATTTGACACTTTACATAGCTTTTAGAATATTATTGCCATGTATAACTTTTAACTCCCTAAAAACTTCACTACTAATAGCCCACTTTTGACTGGAAGCCTTACTAATAACATATATACCGTAGTTGTTTAACGATTATTTGTATGTTATGTGCATTATATATTGTATTTTTAAAATAAAGTGAGTTAGATAAAAGCAAATGTTATTAAGACTATAAAGAAGAGGAAATAAACTTACAGTATGTACCATATTTATTGACTTTGTTAGTTTGTATTGTTGGTTTTTGAGATGAATTGTTTGTCAGTATCTATATCATATTGTCATATATGATACAAAACACTGCAAATGCTACATATTTTATGAACACTAGATATCAAAATGTGAAGATAATGTAAACAAGAAATTTATATTTGCAGGTATAATGATTCATGCTTTGATAACAAGTAGCAGTGTGATTATTTTATGGTAGCCTAGTATAATCGATATGATTACTTTATGCTGGTCTAGCCTATGCACTAATGAATGAATTCTTACAAAATTGTTATGGCATACAGCATGAGAGTCACATTTATAATTAGAAACATTTCAGTATTGGAAACATTGTTACATTTCAAAAAAATTATTTACCTGTGATGATAGGCTGATTTGCAGTTTCTCCATTTAGGAGAGGGAGAGACATACTGTATGATAATGTAGTAATTCTTTGAAAGCAAAGTTATAAAACAGTAATAAAACTAACTCATTTAAAATTTTATATTAAATATGTAAGGATAGGATATCTACTTCTATTCAAGTCTTGCGCACGAGGTTCTACATGATGAATACTTAGGAGATGATAATGTCTTACACAGTTCTTGCCATTACAGTCATTATATTGTCACACGAGGATATCTAACATACATAACAGATAAGTTTGTTAACTGTATGGCATGGTGATTATTACTGTTCATTCAATGGAAATAGATCATTCTAAAGGTCTTCATCCTCATCCTCATGTTTGGTAGTCTGAAGAGGAGGAGCAAGAGGAGGGGTTGGTCTTGCTATCTCACGGATGGCTGAGGCAGAAGAAGAGATGGAGAAAGTAGAGGGGGAGGCAGGAGAGGCAGGCACACTCGTAACTTTATGGAAATAACATCGTAATTTCTGTCTGACTCTTTTGCATTTTTACTTCTCTAAAAATTTTTCTATATGGTACCATCCTTCTACTGTTTTATTTAGTTTTAGTGTGGATATCATGGAAGGGTTTAGGCCATAAAAGGAGTCAAAAGCAGATTTGAATAATCAAAACCCTTTGCCAGACTGTCTAACCAGTAAAACTGTAAAACCAGTTTGTTTTCTGGTACTGCGTCTTCTACGTCTTCTTCCTCATTGTCTGGCACTATGTTGTCATCTTCTGTTAATTCCTCTTGTGTGTTATCTATTAGCTCTTGAATTTCTCCAAGATCCCTATCTTGAAACTCTTCCCTGATATCTCTTTTTGCCATATCCGCAATCCCTTTCAGGGTTTTTTTGTTTGGCTCTGTTGTAAATGCTGTGAAGTCATGTACAACATCTGGACAGCATTTTCTCCAGCAGAAATTTACTGTTTCAGACTTGATAGCATTCACAGCTTTTTCTATAACAACAATAGCATCTTCAGTGATGCAATCCTTCCAGACTTTCATGATGTTCTCTCTATCGGGGTTCTCTTTTGACAGTCCTTTCCATAGAGTACTGTGTGTGATGAGCCTTACACATTAAGGCTGAATTAGAGGCATTGTGTTTGGCAGCAAGTAGACCACTTCTGCACCTTAGGTGTTGAGCTCATGTGGTTTTGGATGGCCATGGACATTGTGCAATACCAATGCAGTCCTTTACTGGCAAAGAACTTCCTAACTTCTGGGACAAAGTGCCAATGAAGCCAATCCAGAAAAAGCTTTCTTGTCTAAGACTGGCAGCTGGTGTTGATCTTTTCCCTTCAAGGCTTGGGGGTTAGCAGCTTTACAAATAAGGACAGTCTTGATCATAAACCCAGCTGCATTTGTACAAAATAGAGTTAGCTTATATCTTCCTGTCTTAAATCCTGGTGTTCATTTTTTTTTTCTAATAAATGTCTTTTGTGGAATTCCTTCCCCCTGGCCCCCCAGAATAAGTCACTTTCATTTGCATTAAAAACCTGTTCAGCTAGATAGCTTTTCTCCTCTGTGATTTTCATTCTTTTTCTTTTAAAAAAAATTTATTTTATTGTTTGAGAGAAGGTGAGAAAGTGAGAGAGAAAAGGGGGGCAGGCCCAAAGCAGTCTCCATAGTTGTACATCATTAGATTTTTTTTTTTTAAGGTTTATTTTATTGTTTTTGACAAAGATAGAGAGAAGGGGGAGGGCCCAGAGCAGTCTCCACAGTTGTATGTCATCAGTTTTTCAACATGGTTTTGTTCCACACAGGTGGGCGGGGCCCACACTGGACGGGAGCTGGGCTGGGGGCCTCCCGCATGGGAAGCACACCCCAGTTCAGCATATGGGTTCCTATGGTCCGGGGTTGGGATTCAATCCTCAGTTCCCAGGGGTGCAAAGTGAGCGCTTAAACTGCTGAAACATCCTGGCTTCCCCTAGTTTTTTGACATAGTTTCATTCCACCCAGGTGGATGTGGGGTCATGTGTGATGGGAACTGAACTGGGGGTGTCCTGCATGGGAAGTGAGAACCTTCACTGCCTTCCTAGCAATTACCAGTTGTGCTGCAGTTCATTATATGGATTTGTATGGGACGGGGCCAGGATTCAATCCCCAGACCTTGAGGTTCTAAGGCAAGTGCTCAACCTGTTGAGCTGTCCCAGTATTCCTTCTCAGTGATTTTCTTAATGCTGTCTGGGAACTCATCTGCTACCTCTTGGTCTATAGAAACTACTCCTGTTATCTTTGATCTTTTTCAAGCCAAACCTAAAATTATCAAACCATCTTTTGCTGTAAGTTGTCATATAGTGACTGCTTTTTCTTGAATCATATTAGCCTATAGCCATGCCTTTCTTACAGAGATCCTGCTCCCATCGAAAAGCTGCATTTTCAGTATGAGATAAGGTATTTTGCAGAAAGTGCAAAGTTTTTATGCCTGCTGATGTAGTGCAGTGACAGCTTCACAGATTTCTTTTTCTTTTTTTTTTCAATGGTCCTTAACTTTGGGTTCATCTATCTTGAAATACAGGCAACCGCAGTTGCAGCCCTGAATCTATGGTACACATCAGGCAATTCAACATTTTCTTACAACGTCATGACTTTTCTCTGCTTCTTGGGAGCATTTCCAGCATCACTAGTGGCACTGTCTGTATGGTCTCATGGTGTTGTTATTCAGGTTTATGGTATTTCACTAAGAAATGAAAAATACAGGTGAACCATAAGGGATTGCTTTTTACTGCTATACACAATTTATTGGTGAGAGGAACTTCTGATGTGGAGCTAGTAATATCACATTTTAAATGGATGCTTACAGCACTTGAGTTCATTGCGATAGCAACAGGAGTTGGCTACAAAATTATTACAGTATTACAGTATGTACTATACTTAATTCTATGCAATTATGACATGATACTGCATCTTTATATTTGTTTGCATTTCTTGACTCTGGTGTTATGTGTGGTCTGTGCATAAGTTTGATAAATTTTAACTTTATAATACAATTTGTGAATATTTTATGGTAGTAAATGATAAAATAGACTAGTAACCACATACATTTTATGTATTCACGACATACTTAAGTTTTCCTTAATTTTTTGCTATTTCTAGGCTATGTAATTTGTGAGTTCTTTGTATTGTTGCAAATCTCAAAAATATTTTCCAATGTATTTATTGGAAAAAAATCCTCATATAAGTGGACTTACACAGTCAAACCTATGTTGTTCAGGGTCAACTGTATAATAAAAATATTCATTAAAGAAAAGCATTTTCAATATATTATTTAGTTCATTCTTCTTTAGATAATCTTCCTGATTTAATTCTACACACTTTTAATAAAAGATTATTGAATTTTAGAGGGAAACATTACTGCTGATAAGCCCAACATGTTTATAATTTGAAAAACATTAATTGTTGTAATTTGAATATGCTCACCCCTTATTTTGTCCAGCATATTTATTTTTCTAGTTATGTTTGGTTGAGCTCGTAGGAGACGTGTATGCATACCATCTGAGAATTTAGAAATCATAAAGGTGTGAAGTTGGAGATAATGAGTACAAAACAGTGGTTAAACTTTAAAAAATAATTTCTTTTTATAGTGAGAATACAATTATATGATAAGATAGGATATCAGTTTCTAATGCTTATGGTTTACTTTGTGGGCTTTTGACTTTTGAGTGATAAAAAATCTTTTAAGGTTTTAACTTTTAGAGTGAATTTTGGGGTTAATGAGGAATGGCTGTGGTTACCACTGAATCCAAGGAATCTAAGAGTTGTTTAATAGGTAATTCTATAAATAAGCTGATAGAATTTTGGCAAATTTGAGAGCAGAACACTGCACTGATGTGATGATGTGCGATACTGTTGTAGTGAATCACATTTTTTTTTTTTTTTTGCTATAGGTATAAAATTTTGTTCTGATATAATTTTTATCAATTATATATATATTTCCATGGGAAAAAACCAAGTTTTGAAAGAAATGTGAGTTGTAAGCAAATGCTAAGTACAACAATTGCTTCTGTAGTTCTAACTTAGATCATTTTATATTGCAGATGTTGTGGTCAACAATGCTGGGTGAGTATTTCGTTTTTCATTTTTAGTAAAACAGTATACATGCAAATTATTATTTTTTTTAAGTGTATGCTGGTTCTAACTGATATGATATCTTTTTAGAATTCTGAGGGATCGTTCTTTTAGTAGAATAAGTAATGAAGACTGGGGTAAGTTGTTTTTACTATACGTCTCTGTGGAACAATGTGTATCCTTTTAGCATTTTAATACTCTATAAATTTATACATTTAAGGAAAAACTTGGTTTTAATCTACTTTTTCTTCTGCTAATGTAAGTGATGAATAAGCTTTATAACTGGAAACAATGAGCAGTTGGAAATAGCCTATTTTTTTTAACATTTAGTAAATTTAAAAATTTTGAAATCAGTTGGCAGAAGTTATTCAAAAGGATTTTATGTCTTTTGAATTGTTTCCCCCTTTTTTTTCCCTTGAGAGGTTGTCAGCATTATCTAGTAGTATTAACTCTTAACATCCTTAGCATGCTTATCTGGCTTTGTGATTTTTATTTCAAGAGCAAGAGCAGGATATGGAAAGGAGCCTGGGGCACTAAAAATGATGAGGTCTTAGAACTGGGTGGGAAAAGCCTATATGTAATTGTGAAGCTTCTAATAAGTAGGAAAATTTTTCATTAGGATTGCCACTTCGGAAAGATTGAGTTTATATAGTAACAAATCACAGTTAAGTTTTTTTTTTTTGCTATTTTTGCTCTTCTTTTCTCTTTTTCATTGGTCATTATAACTAAAGCAATGGTGACTGAAACAATGGCAGGCACCAAATAACTGAGGTTGATTATACATTGTTTACAGAGTGTGCTTCTGGGGAATACTGCCAGAAATTCTTTTGGAAGAAGCACAATATCTTTGTGACTTACAGTTGAGCAAAGAAGGGCTTTTGGTTGTTTTTTTTCCCCCTGTAACAATTGGAGTAAAAAAGAAGATGAGAAAGATAAGATTGGTTGGCATAGGGAATCTTATGTTGGCGCATTCCTTTGAGCTCTGCTGGAGCTGGGGTATTTTCTGGTTTCACTCTGAGGTCACTACTCCTAACTACCCTTTCCATTTTTTTTTAAGTTCCTTTTTTTAAATTCTTACATTTTTCTAATATACACATGTAAAAATATTTGTTGAGGCACCAGATTGAAACAAAAATAAGTAAAAATGGTTAAAAACTTGATAATTAAAAGAATAAAATGAAATCTAAATCTAAATAAATTGAATTAAAAAATTGTCTAGAGGCTTTTGTCTATCTGAATCATTCATTCCCCAAGTGTCTATTCATTAGATTGATATCGCTAAAAACATAGGCTTCTCTTTCTTCCTCCCTCTTTCTATCCTTCCTCCAACCTTCTCCCATTATCTACCCTCTGCCTCTCAATTTTTCTCTCATTTACACACCCTGGTAAAAATAGGGATATAGGAATATATTGAGCATTTTGCAAACATTTCTTGATGGTGAACTGTGTTGTTTATGATTATGCATTAACTAATGTTTATATTATATTTATAATATTTATATTATATATGTAATATTATAGTCCCAATTATATATGTAAAATTCTTGGATATTAATGTATTTTTATATAAAGTAGGTATAAATTAAAAATGACATATATTTAGATACGTACAAGTATTTTGTTAATTTTATTATAAATAATAAGGAAAATGGGTATGAACTGTTGATTGGTTTCATAATTAGAACAAAAGCAAAACATTTACTCAACCATGTGACAATACTTAATTTGGAATGCTAGGTGTAAAAACATCTTTATAAGTAACACATTGCTTTATGTTGTTTCTGAGACATGTCTATTTAAATTTTTGAGAAAATATGTAACAAAAATAATTTCTTGTTTTAGATATAATCCATAGAGTTCATTTGCGAGGTTCTTTCCAAGTGACCCGGGCAGCGTGGGAGCATATGAAAAAACAAAATTTTGGAAGGTAGAGTTGCATGTGGCTTTCGAGGTAGATTAGAGAGATGTTGTTTGTGTGTGTTCTTGTGTATAGGGAACGATGATTGCTTTGACATTGAAGAAATGTCTTTAGGTATGCATAGGCTTTTTAAATATAGTTTTGGCACATACCTTCTCATTAAATTGGTATTTAGTCACAGATTAGCTTAGCTGAACAGCTTTGTATTTCTTTTACTCCTTCTTTTTGTTATTAACGATTTTCCTGTTGTCTGCTATTTTAGCAGTACAAACATTGAGAATTTAGCTATACTTTATTCTCTAACCAAAATAACATTTTGTATATCCAGTGACCAGCTGGGTAGAGGAGTGGCTGTTTTTTGCTAATGGGTACTTATCAAACCTGAATTAGTCTTTATAAACTGTTTAGGAACGAACTGTAGGACTCATGGTTTTGTCTGTGTGAGGGACTCAACATGGTAGAGCTAATTCTCCATTCACACTAATGTCAAGGTCATTCCTGTTAACTTAGAGTTTGCACGTAATTACTAGAAGTAAATTGTTTGTAATACCTCTTCTGAAAGTAAATGATATGGTTTATTTTATTTGCTCTAAGTAAAGTGAGTGAGATTATTAGATGGCATTATTTTAATATGAGGCATTTGATATTATCTAGAAAGGGAGAGGGGCAAAGTGATGAGGACTAAAGAATTCGAATTACTTTATCTAATACCTCTTACAAAAATTTTAACATATTCTCAGTTTATGTTTATAAGTATTTATTGCTTTTTTTCATTAGATAATTAATGTATTTTCGTATACTTGAATTTATTTAGTTCTGACCAGGGATTCTTTTTAAAACAGTTAAATCTGTAGTTGAATTTTGATATTACTTTTGTTATTAATATTATTTTATATATATGAATCATGACAGTAAGAACCTAATGACAACAGTATATAGAGTCACTTTTGACAGGTGTAGTAGTTTTAAAAATAGAAAAAAAGAGGCTTAGCATTTGCAATGCTATCAAAACATGGCAAAACATGGAAAAGATGATGCTGGGGAATTGATTTTCCTTTTAGGATCATTATGACTTCATCGGCTGCAGGAATATATGGCAACTTTGGCCAGGCAAATTATAGTGCTGCAAAGCTGGGTCTTCTGGGCCTTTCAAATACTCTTGCAATTGAAGGCAAGAAAAACAACATTTGTTGTAACACTATTGCCCCTACTGCTGGATCTCGGTTGACTCAGACTGTTATGCCTGAAGGTAAGTAGCTTAGATTTTGTAGTGCTAATACCCACAAATGTGTCTCAAGTGAGTTTTGTAAAAGCATTTAATTTTCTGAATAGTTAAAAAATTATTTTTCAGGGAAGCCAGGATGGCTCAGTGGGTTAAGCACTCACTTTGCAGCCCAGGAACTGAGGATTGAATCCCAGCCCTGGCCCTTGTGGACCCATATGCTGAACTGGGGAATGCCCCCAGTTCGGTTTTCACCGGGGTGAGACCCCGGCCTAGTTCCTGCCCTGTGCAGCCCCGCACCCACCTGTGGAATGAAACTATTTGGAAAAACCAATGATGTGCAACTGTGGAGACTGCTCTGGGCCCTCCCTCTTCTCTCTGTCTCTGTATCTCTCTCTCTGTCACAAACAATAAAAATAAATAAATAAATAAATAAATTATTTTTCTTAAAATTTAAAAAAGCATTATATATGATTTATTTTCATTATAGAAAACTTAAAAGCACAATGGAAAAGGGAAAAAAATTACCCATAATCCTATCACACTGATATAAACTTTCATTCTTTTTCTCTATATAGGTAGACATACACACATAATTTTTTATTTTTTATTTTTTACAGAAAAGGATAATAGTATTCTTTTTTTTTTTAAGGTTTATTTTATTGTTTGAGAAAAGGTGAGAGAGAGAGAAGAGGCGAGGGCCCAGCGCAGTCTCCATAGCTGTACATCATTAGTTGTGACATAGTTTCATTATACACAGGTGGATGTGGGGCTGGTGGGGTGGGAACTGAACTGGGGGCCTCCTACATGGGAGGTAAGAACCTTTGCTGCCAACCTGGATGGAGGTTACCAGTTGTGCCACAATTCAGCATATGGGTTTGCACAGGCTGGGGCCAGTATTCAGTCCCTGGGCCTTGTGGTTGTAAGGCAAGTGCTCAACTTGTTGAGCTATCCTGGCATCCTAAGAACAGGGTAATGGCATTCTTACTGTTTTATAATAATAATACTTAAAAAAAAAGCAAACTAAAAGACCGTTGACCTATTGGTTTTTGGTAGCATGTTGTTATGTCCCCACATGTTTGTTTTTTTGTTTGTTTGTTTGTTTTTTTTCTAGTTTCTTGTATTTGATTTCTAAGTATATACTGTTGTGGTCAGAAAAAAGGCTTAATATGATTTCAGTATTTTTGAATTTATTAAAATTTGTTTTGTGGCCAAACATGATCTGTTCTGGAGATGTTGTTCCATGTGCATTTGAAAAGATTGTGTATTCTGCAGTATTGGGATGAGATGTTCTGTATATATCTGTTAAGTGCATATCATATAATATGTTATTTATGGCCAGTGTTTCCTTACTAATTTTCTGTCTGAATGATCTATGCATTGGTGTTAAGTGAGGTATTAAGTCCTCCTTCCTATTATTGTATTACTGTCAGTCTCTCTCTATATATCTGTTAATTTGCTTTACATATTTAGAGGCCCCTATATTGGGTATGTATATGAGGACTGTCCAGAAAAAATCCAGCCATTAATGCCTCTATTTTTTATGTTACGTGGGTGGATACTTTCCGGACAGCCCTCATATATTTAAGAAGGTTGTTTCTTCTTCTTGGATTCACCCTTTTTATCATAACGTAATGCCCTTTTTTGTCTTTTGTTAGTCTTTGTTTTAAAGTCTGTTTTGTCTGATATGAGAATTGCTATCATGACCTTTTTATGTCAACTTGTATAGAATACTTTTTTCCATCTCTTCATTTTCAGTCTCTGTGTGTCTTTCTATCTGAAATGAGACTCTTTTTTTTTTTTCTTTTTTTTTTAAGATTTATTTATTGTTTTTGACAGAGAGAGAGAGATACAGTCAGAGAGAGAGAGAAGGGGGAGGGCCCAGAACAGTCTTCATAGTTGCACATCATTGGTTTTTCCACATAGTTTCATTCCACAGGTGGGCTTGGGGCTGCACAGGGCAGGAACTGGGCCTGGGTCTCGCCCTGGTAAGAACTGAACTGGGGGCACTCCCCAGTTCAGCATATGGGTTAGCATGGCCGGGGCCAGGATTTGATCCTCGGTCCCCGGGGCTGCAAAGTGAGCGCCTAACCCACTGAGCCATCCCGGCTTTCCCGAGAAATGAGACTCTTGTAGGTAGCATATAGATGGCTCTTGTTTTTTTTTTTAAACCCATTTAGCCACCATATGTCTTCAGATTATAGAATTTAGTTTATTTATAAATAGTTATTGGTAAATATATGCTTGTTGTAATTTAAAAAATTGTTTTTGGTTGTTTTATAGTTCTCTGTTCTTTTTTTCTTGGTCTCTTCCCTGGCGTATTATTGACCCTTTTCTTTAGTGTTATGTTTGGGTTCCTTTTTATTTATTTTTGTGTATCTATTGTTAGCTTTAGGTTTGTGGTGATCATGAAGTTTATATATATTTACCTATATTCATAGCAGTATATTTTAAGCTGATAGTCACTTAAGTTTGAACACATTCCAAAAGCAGTATATTTTTACTTCAGTGCCACATTTTATATTTTTGACATCATATTTTACATCTTTTTATATTGGGTATTCTTTACTTATTGTAGTTATAGTTGATTTTACTACTTTTATCTTTTAACCTTCATATTGGCTTTTTAAAAAAGGTATATTTTTCTTTTTGAGAGAGTGTGAAAGAGAGAGAGCAGGAGAGAGGGGGGTGGTGGGGGGAGAAGGAAGGAGGGCCCAGAGCAGTCACCATAGTTGTACCTCATTAGCTGTGACTTGGTTTCATTCCACACAGGTGGATGTGGTGCCATGTGGGGCAGGAACCAAACCAGGGGCCTTCCAGGTGGGAGGTGAGAGCTTTTGCCACAGTGTCATCAGGCGGTTACTAGTTATAGCGCAGTTCAGCATAATGGTTTACATGGGCTGGTGCCTGGGACCGAACCCTGGATCTCAATTGTGAGGCAAATGCTCAACCACTGAGCTATCCTGGCATCCCCCCCACCTGCACCCCCCACCCCCATACTGGCTTTTTATGTGGCTGATCTACCACCTTTATTATATACTTGCCTTTACCAGTGAGATTTTTTTCTTTTATAAATTTTCTTATTTCTAGTTATGACTTTTTCCTTTTTTTTGCTTCAAGAAGACCCTTTAACATTTTTTTTTATAAAGCTGGTTAAATGGTGATGAACTTCTTTAATTTTTGCTTCTCTAGGAAACTCTCCTCCAGTCTTTTGTGATATAATCTTGCTGGGTAAGGTATTCTTGATTGTAAGTTTTTTCTTTAGCATTTTCAATATGTCTATCCTTCCAGTCCCCTCTGGCCTGCTAAGCTTCTACTGAAAAACCAGCTGATAGTCTTATGGGGTTTCCCTTGTATATAACAAATTGCTTTTTCTCTTGTTACCTTTTCAGATCCTTTTTATTTTCAACTTTTACCATTTTTATTATAATATGTCTTGGTGTGGATCTCTTTGGGTTCACATTGTTTAGGACTCTCTCTCTCTGTTTCCTGAACCTGAATATCCCCCAGGTTAGGTAAGTTTTCAGCCATTATTTCTTCAAATAAGTTTTCTGTCCCTTACTTTCTTTCATCCCCTTCTTGGACCCCTATAATGTGAGTATTAGTATGCTTGTTGTTATAGAGGTCCTATAAACTATCCTCATTTAAAAATGTTATTTTTCTTTTTGCTCTTCTGATTAGGTGATTTCCACTATTGTCTTTTTCAGATAGCTGATCTGCTTTTCTGTGTCAAGTAATCTGTTGTTGATTCCCTCTAGTATATATAGTTTTTATTTTAGTTTAATTTTTCAGCTCTGATTGGTTCTTTTTTATTATCTTCTCTTTGCTGTAGTTCTCCTTGTGTTCTTCTATTCTTCTCTTGAAATCAGTGAGTACCTGCATGACCATTACTTTGAACTCTTTACTAGGTTTATTACTTGAACTCTTTATTAGGTTTTTACCTATTTTCATTTCATTAGCGTTTCTGTGTGGGGTTTTGTTCTTTTGTTTGGAATGTATTTCTCTCCTCATTTTGTTTGACTTTCTGTGTATGTTTCTCTGAATTAGTTTCTCTGAAACTGTTACCTCTTCTGGTCCTAAAGGAGTGGCCTTGTATATGAGTGATTTCTGTTTAGACTGTGTGTGCCAGGTGTTTTTGGCTGGCTGGCTAGAACTGGAGTGGTTCAGGAGAGTTCCAGTACGGGGCCATATTGATGGGATTGCTGGAGCTGTAGTGGGCATGGTTGGGGGGTGGTCCTCCAGTGCTCTGTACTTGGGACACCCTGGTGGGATGGCTGTAGCTGAAGTAGGTATGGGTATAGGTGTCCTTGGACATGCCATGCTGGGGCCACTTTGATGGGACGGTTGGAACTGGAGTGGGTATGGGCCTTGCGGTCTCAAGGTGCACTGCTGCATCAGGGTTCTGGAGGAGGTGTAGGCTGGGGATGTTCTAGGACAGGGGTCTCCAAACTACGACCTGCAAGGCCCTCTCATCTGGCCCGTGGAGACCTTTTTATCTGAATAAAATATTATTAAATAAATAATTAAAAACAACATCTATGTTTGATTCTTTTTTGCTTGGACTTTGAGTGTGTAGTCCGCCCCCAAATCTAGGACATGATTTACCAGTTCTGTCCTGTCAGGATGGCTGGATTGAATACAGGTTGGTGGGTGTCCCTGGACACTGCACTAAAGCTGTCTTTGGGGGATGACTGGAGCTGGGTGTGGACCAGGGACCCAGGGCATACTGGAACAGCCTTGGCAATCGAGCTAGAATGCCTGGACTGTGCCCCTGCCCATGCTATCTAGGTTTAGGAGTAACATAAAAAATGATGCTCTTTGGTACCTCTGACCCTGGAGAGAGTTCCAGCTATTCCCCACCCATTTGGCCGACACTCCAGAGTTTGTTAATGGATTTCCTTTACACATAACCTAGGAATCCTTTAAACCACTGTTTTTTTGTTTTTTTGTTTATTTTTTAGCTGTGCCTAGGGCAGGTGACTCTGCATGTGGTCCTCTCAGTGATAACCCCTATTGCAGGTCACCGTGTTGGGGTTCCCATTGTTACCATTTTTCTGTATCTCCTATGCTTCTCTTTGTGTGGTTGATTTCTCTATCATGTGTTGTGAAAAAGCTGTTCAGTCAGCCCTCAGTACTTCAATTATGTTATATGTAGATGTGTATTTGGTGTGTTAGTGGGAATGGATGAGTTCAGTACCTTTCTACATTGTCATCTTGGACCCCTATTTTGTTTTTTTTAAATTTTTTATAGCTTAGAAAAAGCTAAAAATTTACTTTGCCCCAGAGTTTTTCTTCTATTCCTCTGAAATATGCACTTACAGACTATCAAAGGAATTACGTTAAAAAACTAGATGTTATGAATAATATGTGGAGACATTTGTAGTTTCCTTTTCCTCTTTGAAATGTATTTGATAAATGGAAAGTAATATATGTAACTTATATGTTTCTTATATGAAATAAACCATAATCCTAGAATGAATACCCATGAACTAACTTTTCAAGCTGTATTAGTGATAATAATATTTACTGCTGTGTGATAAATTACTCCAAAACTTAGTGGATTAAACAACAAGCATTTATTATCTCACACAATGTCTGAGGTCTGGAATCATTTTTTTTAAAGATTTATTTTATTGTTTTTAACAGAGTGAGACAGAGAGAAGTGGAGGGCCCAGAGCAGTCTCTGTAGTTTTATGTCATCAGTTTTCGACATGGTGTTGTTCCACACAGGTGGGCAGGGGTTGCGCTGGGCAGGAAGTGGGCCGTTGCTTCTGCATGGGAGGCACACACCCTCAAGCCAGGGGCCGAACCGGGGAGTGAAAACCAACTGGGGGCCTCGTCCATGGGGAGCACACCCCAGGTCAGCATGTGGTCTGCACGGCCCTGGGCCAGGATTCGATCTGTGGTCCCTGGGGCTGCGAAGTGAATACCTAACTTGCTGAGCCATCCCTAGCTTCTCCCAGAATCTTTAGTGCCTTAGCTGGGAAGTTGTGGTTCAGGGTCTCTAATGAGGTTTTGACAAAGATGTTTGCTGGGACTCCAGTCATTTGAAAGCCTGCAGGGTTGGAGGATCCACTTCCAAGCTCATACATGCACATGACAGTTGGCAGGAGGCCTCCATTCCTTCCTAGCTGTTGTCTGGGAGACTCAGTTTCTTACCATGTGGGTTTCTCCATAGTACTACTCTAGATATGATAGCTGGCTTCCCCCAGAGCTAAATACATTGAAAGAGAGAAATAGCCAGTAGTACAGGAGTTGCAGTATCTTTTAATTTCAGAAGTGACATATTATCACTTATGTTTTATTTTATTCCTTTGGTCACAGAGACCAACTCTGGTACATTGTGGAAGGGTACTGCAAAAAGGGGTAAATAAGAGGAGATGGGGATCACTGGGGCCATCTTGAAGACTTGCTATCATGCAGCCCCAAAAATGGACATTATAAATAACTTGAATCTATCTTTGTAATTCTTTCATCTCAAACCCCTTGCTTCCCCCAATTGAAAACCAATCCTTTTCACTTAAAGAAAATGATTGGTTTTTATTGTCTTACCCTTTCTTAAAAAATAATAAATACATGGCTAAACCTTGTGTCCAGGCTTTTTATTGGCAGTCAGTCATGTAAGCCTCTAGCCCCTGCATGATTGATTGACCTCTGCTATTCAGATTCCAGGCCCCCAGAGCAAACTTCATCAGAAGTCTCATTCTTAGTATAACTATCTGATCAAACTGGTTCAGCATGGCCCAAGGACTCAGGCTTACAAAAATACTCTTATTAGTTAGAATATTCCAAGACTCAGCGCTCACCCCACAGGAGATGGCTAAGGGCCAGTCCTGAAGGCAGACCTTTCTGGGATTGTGCAGAATTTAAGTAACCTTGGCTTGCTGAGTTAACTCTTTTCTACACTCTAGTCCTTCCTAAAAGTTGGCGTTGTCAGTATGTGCCAATCTCGTGAGTATAAAATGGTATCTCGTGATAGTCACAAGAATTTCACTTCCTCTGTTGAGCCTTGTTTTTTTGTTTATAAAATAGAGTTAAAAAGATGCTAACATTTGACCTTGGGAATGTGTTTTGAGTACTGGATAGTAAGAATATTTACTTACGTTATTAGTGACAATATGTGAAATAAGATGCAAGGCAGAAAAAGTTTTCCTATGTGACTTACATTCTTTTTTATTTTTCTCACCTGAGATAATAGATGCTGAGTTGGATTTTACAAATACACTTCTTGTTTGTTGCATTCAATACTATAAAGTTAGTCAACTCAAACTTTTGAATTTCTATATAAATATCTTTTTACATTCCATTTTACAGTTGATACATAAAGGAAATTAGAGGATGGTATGTAGATTAAGAATTTGTTGGAAAGCCGGGATGGTTTAACAGGTTTGGCACTCGCTTTGCATCCCTGGGGACTGAGGATCAAGTCCCGGCTCCAGCCCGTACAGTCCCATATGCTGAACTGAGGTGTGCTTCCCATGCTGGAGGCTCCCAGTTTGATTCTTGCCCCCTCAACCCTGGTTTGGCCCTGGCTCAAGGGGCTGTGCCTCCCATGTGGGAGGCCTCCAGCCCAGTTTCTGTCCTCAGCGGCCCCCGCCCACCAGTGTGGAATGAAACCATGTCAAAAACTGATGATGTACAACTATGGAGACTGTCTGGATCCTCCCCCTTCTCTCTGTCTCTCTGTCAAAAACAATAAAATTAAAAAAAAAAAATTTTGTTTTATTATGTAATTTGAGATGATTGGGATCCCCCTTTGGTTTTCTCCTCATGCTTATAATAGAAAAAAGAGAACAGTGTACTTCTAGATTTTTTGCATAATTAGCACTTCTGAAGGCTATAAAGTAAAAAGTTTTTGGAGCTCCTCCTTAATTTATAGGGACTGTAAATGTCATCTTTATTACTTTAGCATATAAATGTAAAATTGTTCTGTCATTTCATAATTAAAATTTGCAATTACTTAATTCTTTAAAGATAATAAAGTAAGTATATTAACAAATTGAATCCATTTGAGCATTGTGACAACTTGATGAAATAGGCAGGGAGAGCATTGTACTTACTATCTTATTGATGATGACACAGGTCCAGGGAAGTTGAGTGGTGTGCCTACAGTCCTAAGTCACCTACGTGGCAGAGCTAGCAGTACAATCCAAGTCTTCATACTCTTTGTAGTACCTTTCTGCTCTATTAAGTTGCTCACAGAAAAGATGCAATGGGAAAATATTTCTTACACTTTGTTACTCATCAGTAATGGTTCCAAAGCCCATTTGACATCATTATCTTACTACCATTACAATGGTCAGAGCTGTTTTTATTTATTTATTTATTTATCTATTTTTTATTTTTCCCTAGCTCCTGGTTAAATAGCTGGGAGAACAAAATAGTTTTGGGTATGAATGGTACCTGAGTATCTCATGTTATATATGTAGCATCGCTCACCAGTCTTTGTGTAGGCAGCTCTAACTTCTCTTCTGAATAGCATGTTGCCTATCTTGGAAAAGTGTCTCCTTTGGAGTTGGAAAACTTTTTTTGAAAAGCCTTGAATGTTAGACTTATTATGTATATTTAATTTTGTTCTTATTTAAAATGTCTCTGAGTTACTTATAATTTTATAAGTAAGAAATTTTAAGGATGTAAAATAAATATATTACTTGTTAAAAAAAATTGTGTTTTTTTTTTTTTGGTATTTATTTCAGATCTTGTGGAAGCTCTGAAGCCAGAATATGTGGCTCCCCTGGTTCTTTGGCTTTGCCACGAGAGTTGTGAGGAAAATGGTGGCTTGTTTGAGGTATTCTGTACTTTCTAGTTTTCTCCCAAAGTAGTATTTGTTTAATTAAATACAAAAAATGGTTTAAAAATTAGTATTTTTCAATAGCTCACATTTGTAAACATCTGTATCAGTTGATATCACTTGAATATTTTTAAATAAAATATTATAGTTATGTGAAAATAAGGAACAAGTATTGATTAATGTCTGTTAAAAAAATTGTTTTTAGGTTTTATTTTATTGATTAAGAGAAGGAGAGAGAGAGAAGAGGGGAGGGCTCACAGCAGTCTCCATAGTTGTACATCATTAGTTGTGACGTAGTGTCATTCTTCACAGCTGAATGTGGGGCTCTACAGGGCAGGAACTGAACAGGGGGCCTCCTGCATGGGAGGGAAGACTCTTTTTGCCATCTGTAGTTCAGCATATGGGTTTGCATGGATCGGGACTGGGATTTGATCCTCGGACCTCGAGGTTGCAAGGCAAGTGCTCAACCTATTGAGCTATCCTGGCATTCCCTAATGTTCTTTTTTGAGAAAGCAACGGCAACTTTATAAATTCTGTTTATATTTAGTTCTTTATTTCTAATTAAAATGTGGCTTATTTGATATGTTTAGTCAAATATAGAAAGTCTCATTTGGTTTGAGAAGCTTAATGGTAAAGTAGAAAGATAAGCTTAGGGATTAGAGTCAGCCAGCCCAGATTTTAAATCCTTTTGCTGTTAATTGCTAGCTTGCTGGGATATTGTACAAATTAATCTCCCTGAGCTTTGTTTTTTTTTGATTTTGTTGTGACAACTAGAGATTATACTTTTAAACTCTTAGCATAGAACGTACTACATAGCAATTATTCCTCATGTTTAAATATAGCAGAGCAAGAATTAGTCTCAGTATGATAAACAGTAAACTCAAATTATTATTTATCTTAACTTAAAAATAAACTCTTCTATTTACCTTGTTTCAAATTTTAAATATTTATTATAAAAATAAAAAAACACGTTATCCCACTATCTAGTGAGACCCTGTTTTCACTCTGTAGTCAAAGTCCTTTTAGATCTCTTTATGCCAGTTTATACATTTTTGATTCCTTATTTGACTTTGATCTCTTTTTCTAGCATAAACTGTTCCATTTAAGACTTCCCCACCTTTATTTGATTCTTTGATAATAATGAACCTGTTATTAATATATGAGGAATACTGTGATGTCCAAAAATCTGTTTTGTTAGCAAAATAATCTGGCTCACTTTGAAGTGAATGGTATATTAACTTGATTCATGTGAATAAAAACCTAATAAGTAACTAAAAGACAGTCTATACATGTCTAAGCAGAGACATGTGCCTCCATTTTCTTAACCCCGTGACATACAAAGATATCTCAGATATGTCATGTGTTTCGTAAGCCATTGTAAACATTGACATCTGTGAGATGCAAGCAGATTTAATTGAGTGCAATTATGATGCAAATATTATCAAGAAATAATTATATATAGTCAGTGTTAGAATATGAATTGTAGAAATAATCCCTTTAAGATGTCTGTTTTGAATTTGTACAAAAGTGATACCGAAAGCCAAATGGGGTATTCGAATGAAAATAGTGAGACTGATATTCAACAAATTTGTAAGGTGGCTATTCAACAGAAGATTCAAATTCAAGTGAAGGTAGTCCTATCCTAAGTAATGTTCTTAAACGTGCAAGACCTATATCTATCTCAAGTAGTGATGATTGTGATTCAGAAGATGAGGAATGGAATTAGGAAGAAAAGTAAAATATTCCAAATATAAAGTCATTTACCTAAATTGCTGGTATAAATGATTTAGTTTTGTGAAGACTAGGAGCAAATCCTATACCTTTTTGTGTTTTGAAATAAGTGCTAAGTGATGATTTTTTGAAATGATCACCGTAGAAACAAATAGATTCATAAGTCAAAAGATAAAGGACTAGAACTTGAAAAAGGACACGGAGTGGTTTCAGTAACAAGTGATGAAATGAAAGCATGCTTTTCATTATGTATCATAATGTTGCAAGTAGAAAAATCTAAAATAGATATGTACTGATCAAAAGAGCAATATTAGAAACACCAATATTTTCAAAAGCTATGCTATATCACATTTTCTTCACTTTGTGGGTAATGAAACTGTAAAGAAGACAATACAAAAAGTATGAAGTATAGTCAATTATTTTAATGATACGTTTGTAAAATTATATATTGCGTATGAAGATCACTGATGAAATTTAAAGGACAGCTGGGGTACGTGTAACTTATAGCTACCAGCTGTGCCAGATATAGAATCAAAGTTTACAAGCTACATGGATCCAATACTGGATATTGCACCCTCAAATGTTAAGTTGAAAAATAAATAGTATGTTTTGCTCACATAGAATTTCATTTAATTTGTATGTTAAGGAGTTAATCACAGTCATTGAATATGAATTGTGGAAAATTAGAGGTGGAAAGAACTTCATAACTAAATTTATAGAAGAGAATTTAATATCAAGCCATATCGGGCTCAAATTTTGGTCTGCCTGCCTTTTATCTCATTAGGGATTTTTAAAAAAGCTTTTTATCTTTTGCAGTTATATTTATTATTATTTGTCCATAAAAATATGTGCTTTTTGTAGAAAATTTCAACTATACAAGAAAGTATATAGACAAAAATAGAAGTCAGCCACATTACCACTATTTAGAGATAACTGCTGTTAATAGTTTAGTGTATTCTCTTCCATTCTTTTATTAGCGGTACGTGTTACATAGCTTTTTTGTAGATACACATTTTAAACGTACACTGCTAGGATCATGTATAGGTAAAGTTATTTTTCTTTTACTATATTCTGAACATTTTTAGTGAAGAACATTTGTTATGCATGATCAATAAAAATAGTAAGAGATATGTGTGTAATGTCCTGACTCAAACCTGGGAAATAAGTTGCCACTTTATTTGAAAGGTTTTGGTAGGTAACTAGAATGGCAGATAAGATTCTTTGACTAGCTGAAGCTGTTTCTATCACCTGAGAGGAGCTTGCAGCATTTTTTTTCACTCCTCAAATATGGTAAAAGATGGTTATCTCTTGCCTGTTATCAAAACCACTGCTGATTTGTCTATTCTAACAGTGTCAAGACTGATTAGTCTGTTATAAAGGTGTGGGCACATTGGCAGAAAGGCAAAGGGTAATTAAAAAGACACAGCCTTTGAGCATATAGCCACCCAGAGGTATGCTGTCTACTGATTAATTTTCTTCTGTCATGTGACATGGAATTCTCATGATTAGTTCTGGCACACTGTGGTTGTGTTTGAAAATATGACAGATTTTCTTCACATCAAACATTTTCTTCTGAGGATATCTTTGAATGACCTCTAGCAAAAAATTGAACTTTCTGTGTGGCAGTTAACATGTTTGGTTATTTGCTTTATCTTTATACGTTTCATTAAATTGACTATAAGTAGTTCATTAAGTCAAATCATGGCTTTATTTTTCTTTGCTTTTAATTTTTTTATTCATTAGGTCTTTGTATAAAAACATGTATATTGAGCCTATCATGTGCTAGAGAGTTTTACTATTTATATATTTTTTAACCTTCATGGTTATCTCATAAGAGTATATTATTATCTTTATTTTACATAAGGGGAAACTTGGATTTAGGGAATCAAATAATTTGACCAGAGTCACATAGCTGATCACTAGAAGAACTGGTATCAAACTGGTTTCTGACATCAGAGTCATGCTTTTCTACTACATGCATTTCTACTGCATTGTACTGCTTTTGACTGCTACTCTGATAACATGAACGGTGCAGTCATGAGGGCCAGTGGACTTTCATAGAGCTGTATTACTTTCATATATTGTCATCTAGCATTCTAATACTCTTAGTAAGATGGTGTTTTTTTTTTTTTCTCTTAATTTTAAAATTCTGCCAGTAATTTCACATTAGATGTAACATTTTCCCCATCTCTTTGGTAGGTTGGAGCAGGATGGATTGGAAAATGTAAGTTGCTTTTGGTTTTTGCTTTGTCATGTATTATTTCCATATCTTAAAACTTGTATATCCAGTTAGAGCTGGATAAAAATCTTGTCAAATATCTAACCATTGGATTGAGTGCACGTATATTCATACTCAAACGTTGTTATGACAACAGGTATTCTAAAACATGGAAATTGTCCTGCAGGCCTATGGCATTTTCAAAAATCTGTTTAATTTTTCTTTCTGTCAGCAGTCCTTATTCATGGCCTGCCCAGTATTATTCAGAACTGGTTATGTCTTCAGGCAGCACAGTCTCTCTTTATACTGATATTTGTCCTCCTTATATGTCTCTGGCATCCCACACGCTATTTCTCCAGACAAGTAAGTGGGAAGGGAGGGTTGTTTTTGAAAAGATGGGAAGAGCCACAGCAAGGAGGTTATCCAGTTCATTCATTTAATTCTTTTCTTCTTGGATCATGGGACATTAGGAGGAGACAGTGAGGAATCACATAGGATAGTTTTCTGGGACAGAAATTGTGACTGATCTGTGGAACTTAACTCCCTTTCAGCCCAATAGTAAATTTGTTTGGCTTCAATAATTGCTTACCCCAACCATTAAACCTTGTGAGCTCCAAAATGGATCATTGCTTTAAATAATTTTTTAAAAAGTTATAAAAATTCCAGTATTCTAATTCATGTTTCCAGTTGACTACTGGTATGAAAACTAATTGAATTATTTAAAAGGCTTCCATTACTGAAGGTCAGTGTTACAACATATTGTAGAGTATCAATATTTTCATCTGTTCTCTCCAGTTATTAAGTAACTAATATTACTCAAGCATTTTTAATTTTCTTTGACATCAGTTTAAGAAAGGAAGATCCATTGTTTCAATAAGAGCTAGATCTGGGACTTTATCAGTAGGAAAACTCTAGAAGCAGGCGTTTCTGTCATTCCCCAATATAAATCTTCAATTTAGTGATCATCAGAGTCTACCATTATGTTTAAATATGGTTGCTAATAGTTATTTACTCCTCAGTCTTTTAAAATAGAAAACAGTGTTAAATCTTATGGAAGTTCTGCAGCAATAATGATTTTGCAAATCCTTACAATCTATTTCACTTCCTATGGAAAAGGACGCAGAACAAGGGAGGAAAAGAGAGAATTATGTGGAACTTTCTGATATAGTAATTTGGTTATCTTGCATTTTTGACCTGCTTTCACCACCAGTCTTTAGTTTGTTAGCCAAACAAAGCTCTTTTCTGTTATCGTGAAGTATATTCTCCAAGTGATCTGTGGTCATGAAGTTCATTTGTTTGACACGATAATACATAATTTAACTTTTTCTGATTCAGCTTTTAATTCTGCTTTTAGTAATGTCTGGCATAGTCAGAGTATAAGTTTTTCCCTTTAGTTTCAAATATATATATTTTAATGACATTATACTAATGGGTTTGCTATTTTAGAAAAAGTACATTTTAAGGAATATAGTAAAACTCTTTAGATGTTAGAACCCTTTTTCTGCAAGTTAAGAAAAACTCAAGAGGTTCTTATGTATTTTACTTTTTCTCACTTAAACTATCTCAGTACCTTAGTTTTGTTTCTATAACAGTACGCTGGGAACGAACCCTTGGAGCCATTGTAAGACAGAAGAATCAGCCAATGACTCCTGAGGCAGTTAAGGCTAACTGGAAAAAAATCTGTGACTTTGAAAATGCCAGCAAGCCTCAGAGAATTCAAGGTAAAGAGTCTATTTTTTTTTAAGATCTATTTTTACTGTTTTTGACAGAGAGTGAGAGATACAGAAAGACAGACAGAGAGAAGGGGGAAGGCCCAGAGCAATCTCCATAGTTGTACGTCGTTAGTTTTCTATATAGTTTAATTCCACAGATGGGTGTGAGGCTGCACAGGGCAGGAACTGGGTTGAAGGCCTCCCATTTGGGAGGCATGCTCCTGCAAACCGGGGACCTCCTGCATGGGAAGCTCTTCTGGGTGAGAACTGAACTGGGGGCACACCCCAGTTCAGCATATGGGTCTGCACAGGCCGGGGCCGGGATTCAATCCTTGGACCCTAGGGCTGAAAACGAGTGCTTAACCTGCTGAGCCATCCCGGCATCCCCTCAAGGTAAAGAGTCTTAAATCATTTCAGTGCTGCTTGGGGAACCAGACTCCATCTCTTTTCTCATGGAATTGCCTTCTATTTTAACTGTGGTAACTTAGACACTTGAATCATCTAGAGTACATTTTCCTCTCTATTCTATATTAGAACCCTTAAATTTAAGATACGTATGTCACTTCCACTAACTTTTCCAGTTTTTTTATAATCCTGTTTTTGTTGTTGTATGTGTGATTGGGGATGGTATGAGGTGGTTATCCATTTGTACTGAATGCATCTACTTCCCATCTGATGGTTGTTGTCAGAGTCTTCCATTATCTAACCATATGCTTTTTATCTGACCTGATTTTTCTTTATTTCCCCAAAAGTTTAAGCCTATTTTATTTAGGTTTAGCTGTTTTTGCCTAGTGAATATATTTTGCTGGTTTAGTACTTTGTCTTTTCTATTGTTTCTGTATTTCTGAAATGCCCCTTCCTCCTTTTATTAGTATTTCTTTAGAAAAACTCAAGGCCTGGATGTTTAACACAACCTCCCCAGCTATTCTGGGCTATGTTGATCTCTTTCTCAGCTGAACTCTTACCAGTTGAGCATCTAATCATAACTCCTTTCCAGTGCTTTTGTTTCATAAGTATATGGTTTCTTAACTGCATACTAAGTCCCTTTGGAGGCAAAGGCTGTCTTTTATGTGTCTGTTTTGTATTTGATGCTAGCGTAGTGCAGAACTCATAGAAAGAGTTTAATAAATGCTTATTGAATCTATAATATGCCACAGGAATAGATGACCAATAAAAGTCACATTTTTTTTCTAGTATAACTCATGTATTCATATAGTACATAAAAGTTAAAGTGCCTTTCTGGGAAAGATCATGAAATAGAGTTATTGTACAGAAAAGTATTTTTTTCTCATAGTAATTTCATATTTAATGTTTGGTAGAAGAATATATTTGAAAAATGACTATCTTGTATATTTTCCTCTCCTTAATGATATTTTCCTGCCTGCTGGTACACTCACCTAAATTTTATTATGCTTTTCCTCAGTCAGATGATAGCATGATTGTTATGTAATTATTGGTAGCATTTTCTGTACTCTGCATTTTTTTTTTTTTTTAGATTTATTTTTATTGTTTTTGACAGAGAGAGAGAGAGAGAGAGATACAGAGACAGAGACAGAGAGAAGGGGGAGGGCCCAGAGCAGTCTCCATAGCTGCACATCATTGTTTTTTTCCACATAGTTTCATTCCAAAGGTGGGTGTGGGGCTTCACAGGGCAGGAACTGGGCTGGGGTCTCAACCCAGTGAGAACCAAATTGGGGGCACTCCCAAGTTCAGCATATGGGTCCGCACAGGCCGGGGCCAGGATTCGATCCTCGGTCCCCAGAGCTGCAAAGTGAGTACTTAACCCACTGAGCCATCCCGGCTTCGCCAGTATTCTGCATTTTTATATTTGTGAGAAATTTAGTCTGTGAATAATAGTCACCTGTCAGTAAAAATAAATGAAAGGAAAAAGGAAGAAATATATTAAAAACTTTTCTCTAATGTCAAAGTTTCACTTTCCTGCCTTAAAAATGTTAGGCTAATATAAAGGAAAAGCTAATTAAATGAATTGTGTAACTGTAAAGGACAAGATTCCTCTAGTATTTGAAGTACAGTTGGGAAAAACAATTCACATTTTTATAGAGAGACTTTCCAGAGTGCCTATTCCAGTGTTCTCATTTTACAGATGAACTAAATCCCAGATAAACTAAATAACTGGTCCAAGCCTTCTTAGTGTTTAAGCTAAGAGTTAACTCAGGTTGTCTCTCTGAGTACAATACTTGCATTCTGTACCTAGGTGACTTTCAGTTTAAATAGTCTCTCTAGGCAGCAATCTGAATGGGGTAGTAAGAGGAGGATTAGTAGGCAAGAAGCATCTCCTCTGACACTTCTTTATTTTATTATTTCTGTGTTTTTTTTTTTTTATTATTAATTGTTAAATTTATTGGGGTAACATTTGTTGGCAAAAATTACATAGGTTCCAGGTGTACAATTCTACATTACATTGCCTATATATTGCATTATGTGCTCACCACCTAGAGTCAGTTCTTTCATCACCATATATTTGATGCTCCCTCTCTCCTCTTCCAGAATCTTTGGAATTGAATGGCACATGTGACTGCTCCATGAGTTTCCTTTATTAACCTTGTAGATCCCAGAATAGCAGTTTTGAAACCTGTCTGGAATTACTGGTCATGATGGTTTTTCTGGAAGAATTTTTAGTACCATCTTCAAGAGCTATTACTTGTATAGAAACTGGTAGGAGGTGGGGTGGGTAATCTTGGCACTATTCCATTCTGGAGGAGGGGTGGTGATGGTGGGGCGCAAAGGGAAATTAGTTGTCCCTCCACCAAACAGAATTTACATGTCTCTGGACAAGTATACTATTTTACAAAGTTGTAAAATCGCTCAAGACATTACAAAGCTCAGAGTCTTTTAGAATCATAATTTGGGAAGAGTATGTTGGACAATACCTTGTTTTCCATTGAAAACACCCAGTTATTTTTGGTATGTTTCAAAGTCTTTTACAATTTTTTTCTATAATAGCTTGACAATGTACATTCATTTCATGAATGCTAGTGAAGAGTCTGCAGCAAGCTTGCTGAATGTTATAGGAATAATTACCTAGCAAACTAGCTTTTCTTAGTCACATCTTTAACAAAAACATTTTTCTTCTTTTTAGAATCAACTGGCCATATAATTGAAGTTCTAAGTAAACTAGGTTCAGATGAAAGAGTTTCAACAAATCGTACCAGTCATGCAGCATCATCAACAACCACATCAGGATTTGTAAGTGGGGAAACAAGCCTAAAGCTGTGCCTTCTCTGGAGAGCATCTTAAACTTTTTTTTTTTCATTTCTTTCTTTTCTTTCATGCAAAAAATTATTTTCCAAGCTATGAATTTATCATTAAATAGGAAAGGTACGTGATCACAAAATTTTATAAAATATGGAGTGAGTATTAAAAAATTTGAGTGAACATAAGGCTGCCTTAAAATATTAAATGTAACTTTTTCTCTTCTGCAGTATTAGACAACTGTCTTTTTTTTTTTTTGCCATCATTGATGATCCTACTTTAATTACTATTTTTCTAACTTTTAAGAAAAAGATTATTTCTTTTAGTGCCTCTTCTGAGTCATTTCTTGTAAGGGAAAGCATTGATAAATTGTATTTTGGAAATATTTCGTTTCATCATGGCTTCAGGTAAAAAGCCCACTGTGTCAGAAATGCTAATAGAATTGTGGTTATAGCTTGTAAAGTTTGTTGATTTAAGTCTTCTATACTTTACCTTTTTTCTATTATCCTTTGAAAAAAGTTTGTAGTGCATATGCAGTAAGAAATAAAGTATTTGACATGTTCAATTTTGATGTTTTTGTGACACAGGACAGAAATAGTGATGAAATTAATCTAATTTTAACCCTGAGAACATGATCAATTTATAAGTGTGATTTTACATTAGAATAATAGGGTTTGGCAAACTCCTTCTGTAGTGCCATGCAGGAAATATATTATGCTTTCTGGACCACATACTGTTTCTGTCATATGCCTCTTGGTTTTGTTTTTTTTTTAATCTCTAAAAATGTAAGAACCATTCTCAGCTCTCACTCATTGTTTGGCAACTCCTGCTTTAGAATGAAAGTGACTGAAATTAGACATCATTCTTTTATAATCTTATATATGCTTCACACATTAGCTACGTAAGCATAACATCACTAAATAGAAAAATACAATATCCAGTTAGATAAAGGACATTCCTGGGAAGGAACGTCTTAATTTACAAACATTAAGCAGTGTTTTGCTCATCTGTTTACAGTGAATTTTTATACAGTAGATATTATAGGGCAGTTCCCCATCCCTATTTATAACTCATTTGTGTTATAACACAGCTTTACTGCATCAAAGACAGGAAAGTTGAAAATGAGATGTGGTATATCTGTTAGCAAGAAGCAAGCAATAAAGAAATACTTATCTGTAAATGAATTCCTTTCTTATACATTATCTAATTGGTTTCTATTTTTTAAAAATATAATGAAGCAATTATAATATCCCATTAAGTTCACTAGAGTGGAATTCTTGTCACATTGTTTCAAAAGCAAAACTAGGTATGTAAGCAGTTAATAGTTTGAAAAGTTAAAATTTTAAAGATTTGACCAAAATATGAGTGAAAAATTATTTTCTATAACCGCCCCATAGGTTGAAGCTATTGGCCATAAACTTCCTCCATTTTCTTCGACTTACACGGAGCTGGAAGCTATTATGTATGCCCTTGGAGTTGGAGCATCAGTCAAGGAACCGAAGGATTTGAAATTTATTTATGAGGGAAATTCTGACTTCTCTTGTTTGCCTACCTTTGGAGTTATTATAGCTCAGAAATCTATAATGGGTGGAGGATTAGCAGAGATTCCTGGGCTTTCAGTCAACTTGGCAAAGGTATGCATAATAAGAAACCTTTATTTTGCTTTTTTTCTGTTTCTTTAAATATTATTGATAAACATTCTATGAGTGTTTGTGCATTAATAAAACAGTGTATAGTGGTTGATTCTGGGTTCTGAGGATGTCTGGGAATTAAGCTGTCCCATGGCAATAAAATGTGGTCATTTGGATGCTCAGGTTTTGTTTTCCCTGTCTTATTGTTTTCCTACATATATTTTCATATTCTTACTTCGATATGTGGAGGTTAAGTGGCTATGAAGTTACAGTGCTCTTAGATCTATCTCCTTGAAGATAATTTACAAGATATACTAGGAAATGTTGACATTGATAATGCTTTTACTCTGAGCATGGCTGTAAGGGTTATATTTCTATTTTGGTTGTTTTTGATATGTGTAAACTGACATTACTAGCATTAGCCAATTTGTTATTTTTTCTTCAGTGGATACTTATTGGATACCTAGTATGTTTCGGGCACAGTAATAAGCACTGGAAATACAGCTTAGTTTAGTGTTGCCATTAGTAAATAATCTATAATTTTCAGTTAACAAGGATTTAAGAATGTTAAGAAAGAACACAAATATATCTTCTAAGCACCAAAAGAGCTGACAGTCTTTAGATTGGGGGATTGAATCATGTGATTATTTCTGAATTGTATGATTAAGAAGTAGAAGCCAAACTGAGACAGATAATTGCAGGGAAGTTGTGATACGAGCATGTGGAAAGTGAAATGTCATTTGTGATTTGCAATATCCACAGGTAGAACCTGTGGGAAAAGAAAATTTGCTATTAAAATTTTGTTTCCTATAACACAGGTTCTTCATGGGGAGCAGTACTTGGAGTTGTATAAACCACTTCCTAGAGCGGGTGAGTTCTTGGTACACTGATTCCATAACCAGACCATAATTTTATTTCTTCACTAACCTTCCAAACTGCATCAGTATGAGTATCACCTACAACTATTTTGAATATTCTCCATCAGCATCTAAAGTCAGTACAAGATGGGTACTGAGAATGCTCGTGCTACTTCAAAAACAACAGTGCATTGAGTGTTCATGACAATTTTTGGAACTCTACAGAGACAACAGAGATGAAGTTTTAAACCGGATTGTCACTGGAGATGAAACTTGGGTTCATCATTATGAGCTTGAGTCAAAGCAGGAGTCGATGCAGTGGCATGAAAAGGGTATGCCACCCCTGAAGAAGTTCAAGGTGTAGCAATTGGCTAGAAATATCATGGCTACTGTGTTTTGGGATATGGAGGGTATCCTGCTGCTTGATTACAAGAATGTGTGTGTCACACTAACTGGAGAGTACTATTCCAGTCTGCTGAAACAGTTAAAAGAATCTGTGAAGAAGAAAAGAGGAGGAAAATAGACCAAAAGGGTACTTCTTTTGCATGGCGACATGCCCGTTCACAAGAACAATGTTGCATTGGCTACTCTTCACAACTGTGCCTTCCAAACATTAAACCACCCTCTACAACCCAGAGCTGGTTCTGTCTGATTATTATTATTTGTTCCCAAATATGAAAAAACAGCTTCAAGGGAAGAAATTTATAGACAAAGAGGTTAAAGCTGCAATTTCAGCAGCATATTTTGAGGGTAAAATAATTTTTTTGAGGGTATAAATTAACTTATTGAAAGATCTGAAAAGTGTATTAGGGTTAGGGTAAATATATTGAAAAAGAAAAATAAGTGTTTTTTTAACCCTTCTTTCTCTTCATTTCGTGAATTTCTTGACCATCCCGTACAATGACCTAAATAAATCACAAATTAATTATATGCTTGTCAGCCATTAAAGTAGGTTGATATTAACTAGTACCTGTTTTGGTTATCTTAAAGTTTGTTCCTGGGGGAAGCCGGGATGGCTCAGTGGGTTAAGCGCTCACTTTGCAGCTCCGGGGACCGAGGACCGAATCCCGGCCCTGGCCCGTGTGGACCCATATGCTGAACTGGGGAGTGCCCCCAGTTCCGTTCTCACCGGGGTGAAGACCCCGGCCCAGTTCCTGCTCTGTGCAGCCCCACCCACCTGTGGAATGAAACTATATGGAAAAACAAATGATGTGCAACGATAGAGACTGTTCTGGGCCCTCCCGCTTCTCTCTGTCTCTGTCTCTGTATCTCTCTCTCTGTCAAAAACAATAAAAAAAAAAAATCTTAAAAAAAAAAAAAGTTTGTTCCTAATAGTCTTATTTAATAAATACTTCAAAATACCAACAATTTAACTCTGTTGATGTATTTGTTATTAACAACTGAAAGGAGCATTTTGTGTGTGTTCTTAACCTACTCATTTTGTATAATCAGTTATAATTTGTATAAATGTGGTTCTTTATTTTTTTCTCAGGTATTTATGTTGGTGCTGATAAAACTAAGTCTACCATGATAACCAGTTTTACTTTTCTTGATAATATATTATTTGTTTAATAAAACTTCTCTTTTTATTCTTTCGCTTTAATTTGATATATTTGTCTTGTTTCACTACTCTGAGGTCAGAATATTGTCTAATTATACCGACCATCTAAGATGGTAAAATACAAAAAATGTTAATTTGGGGAAGCCGGGATGGATCAGTGGGTTAAGCGCTCGCTTTGAAGCCCCGGGGACCAAGGATTGAATCCCGGCCCCGACCCGTGCAGACCCATATGCTGAACTGGGGAGTTCCCTCAGTTCAGTTCTCTCTCTGTCTCTGTATCTCTCTCTCTCCCTCTATCTCTGTCAAAAACAATAAAAAATAATAAAAAAATAAATAAATAAAAAATAAATAAATGTTAATTTATCATTTCACATTATATAATGTAGAGGTCAGCAAGTAGCTAGAATCCTACTTTAATTTTTTCCTCAATCTTGTTAGTTTATTAAACAAATTATGAGATTCTTACTGCTGGAGGCTGAATAGCTTTTATTTCAGTGTTAGTGTTATAGTATAAGTTTTCACACAGCTCTTTATCTGAGGCAGTGCACAGTGTGTGGTGACTTCATTCATGAAATATCTGCTGGATACTTCCGTGGGTACAAGGCACAGTAGTGAGTTTTAAATAATTTTCTACCCTGACTGCATCATAATTGCCTGTTATTGCATTATATTGTATTATCTGTTATTTTTAATAAAATATGGAAGCTGGAACCATACCTAGTAGGCATCCTGATGCTGTATTTACAGAGTGATTGGAAACAAACAATTTCTGTCTCACTGAAACCAATAGAATAGAGATTTGAGAAGAAATGGGTAAATGGTATTGGTTGTATGTTCAACAAATGTTTGCTGAATGATTGAAAATTGTTCCTTTTAAAACCTAATTTATCAGAATTATTGATGTTTTAAATTTAGTGACTCAGTTATTGCTTTTAGTGTTGAATTACTCAACATTATACTGAATATTATTTCAAACCATAGTATTTAGTTTTGCTGAACTTAATAGTGAAGTTTATGTTAAATTCTCTCATGTCTTAATAAACTGTGGTCTTTAAAACAGTCTATTTATTTATTGATTTTACTTTTCATTTTAGGGCAATTGAAATGTGAAGCCGTTGTTGCTGATATCCTAGATAAAGGATCCGGTTTAGTAATTCTTGTGGATGGTAAGTCATTTCTAGTTCTTATAATACGATTTTTAGCTTGATAGGCTTTGTATGAAATATAATACTTCACCATAGAAGTGATTATTAGTAAGTTTGTATTTATCTTTCAACTTGTGAGAAAGCAAAATAAGCATTAGGAATATTTATAAGCTTTTAGAAAAGTAAGGGAAGAGGAGGAGTAGATTGGGGTAGCAGTAGGGAGAGTGGGGCATTTCAGGGAATTTGAGATAACTTAACCAAACACAGAGATTAGAAATGTGGCTGTATAGAGAGCATACTTGTATAAGAGGATTATGCTTGCTGATGTTTTTGGCAGTCAGGAGTACATAATGAGCCCTCAATAATTAGGCAATATTATAGATAGTCTTTTCTATGTTAGCTCTTTAAAATTTGGAACATATTTGACCCCTGAATCATTCTTATAGTTAGGCTGTAAATTTGCATATTCAAGCCTATTTGAACCTATAATGTGGTTTAAACATCATAGCCATATTAATTAAGATTATATAACAGTAGTAGTTTAATAAATTTTGAACCATATATGTGATATTTGGAATATAGGCTTTATCATCTATGTTCTAAGTCAGAGGTTTCCAACCTTTTCCCACTTGTGTATCCCTTTTAAACCTATTTCTATATATTATACCCCTGGTTTTTAAAACAGCTGTTTTTAAATATTGACACTTTTGCTTAGTGCCTATCTTAATGTAAAATAGTGGAAATGAGGTAATAAGTTAGTACAGAAAAATTACTACACTAAAAGTACAAACCACAGATTTAATTTTACAACATTCATAACACAGTTAAATACTGTTACTGATTATTTTTTACATACCCCTCAGCAGCCCAGCACGTACCCCCAGGGGCACACATACCACCACTTAGAAACCAGTGTTCTAAATACGTAGGCAATTATGTTGTATATTCTGCTTTATAACTTGCCTTGTTTTTACTTAATAATATATTGAGAGCAATTTTGGTGCTCTTAAATATTCTATTAATACATTGTTTTTGTGAACATATAATATTTTGTTATATATCTGCTTTTCTTTCTCTCTTCCTCGTCTTTTTTAGATTTTCATGTTTTTGTCATTCTAGATGTTGGCCAATATTTGGCTGCATTCTCCCAGTTTTCACTTAGTCTTCTCACCATTAAAACATATATAACCTACCACAAAAAAAAGTCCTGCAGTAACCTTAGTTTTAAATTTATTATTCTCTCTTGCTCTGCTTTCTTCATTTAACTATAGCTTGGTAATGTGCAATAATGTATTAGAATCTGTAGATAAAATATAGTTGAAATTACATATCCAATTTTTTGTATAATAAAGAGTAGAATTCTTATTTTAAGTGCAAATTGCCATTATTTTTTTTATTTTTTGTTATAATTAGATTTTTTCTTAGTATGCAGTTCAGAATCATATTCCTAGTTTTCTAGAGATGCAGATACGGATAATATTCAAACTCTCACTAGGAAATTAGTCAGTGGAAAGTCAGTGTTACATTCATTCATTACTTACCTATTTACTAACTTATGTCATTTATTCATTGATTAATTAGCTAACTTAATAAATATTTATTAGGTGGCTTTTCTGTCCCAGGTAGTATTCTAATTGCTGAGAGTATGATGGTGAGTGAAACAGCATGATTCTGCCCTCCTAAAGATTATACATTCATTCTCACTTATATCCTTTTACATTCTAGGCTCTTTTTGAGTGCTTTGGTAGAATGTTAGGAAGTTTGAGTGTGAGGTTACCTTCACTTTATAGTGGGATTGTTTGAATGTTTGTAGATGGAGGGAATTGAAAAAGAAGCTGTGGAGGTTTCAGAAGAGAGAAATTACGATTTCGTAGTCAAGAAAGAATTTGTGAAGATCCTCTTGTTTCTGCCTTTCAGGGACTGGTAATGAGGGAATTAAAATGATTGATTTGTAACCCAAATCTGGGCATCTTTAAATTACAAAACATTTTAGTAATTAGATTTTTTTAAAGGAATTATTAATTATATATTGATTACCGGTAGTTACATTTTTTGATAACTTTTAAAAAGTGTTTTCTTTCATTTACTTTTCAGTCTATTCTTATTCTGGGAAGGAGCTTATATGTTATAATCAGTTCTCTATCTTCGTTGTTGGCTCTGGAGGTATTGGTGGAAAACGAACGTCAGACAAAGTAAAGGTAGGTTATGGCTTCCTAAGCAAAATACGTGTGTAGTTAAGGCTTCTTACCTATATTTTGGACTTACCATTTTACCAAATTTATAATTTTATAGAGTAGAACCTCAGTAATCCATACTTCTTGGAATCAATATGTTTCTTGGATTTGAAATGTTATTTATGTTTGTATATTTTAATATATAATGTACGAGGTCTGACAATTGAGTTAGTGAACTCATATTAGAAAAAGTGCTACATACTTCATTGCTGAATATCACTGCAATCACCTTTGATGTACTCCCCTTGGGAAGCTGTTGCACTGAGGCCAGCACCTAGTCCACCCTTCATAGCAATTTTGGAACTCTTTTTTCTTTAATGGCCATCAGAGCTGTTGTAAAAAGGGTGTCCCAGAGTTCACACACAAAGTAATTTTGATAGAAACACAGGTTTATAATTAAAAATTGTAAATTTTCATTGTTCAACAATGAAAACGCGTTGTTGGGGAAGCTGGGATAGCTCAGTGGGTTAAGCGCTTAGCTCACTTTGCAGCCCGAGTACCGAGGATCGAATCCCGGCCCTGGCCCATGCAGACCCATATGCTGAACTGGGGTGTGCCCCCAATTCAGTTCTTGCCTGGGCCCATGCGGGAGGCTCCTGGCCCAGTTCCTGCCCTGCGCAGTCCCGTTCCCACCTGTGGAGTGAAACTATATGGAAAACTGATGTTGTCAATTATGGAGACTGCTCTGGGCCCTCCCCCTTTTCTCTGTCTCTATTTGTGTCTCGCTCTCTGTCAAGAAACAATAAAAATAAATCTTTAAAAAAAAAGAAAAAAAAGAAAATGTGTTGTTCTTTCGTGTAGCGCTCCATTTTTAATAACCCTGAACTGTCAGTTGTCACGCTGTCTTTTTTTTTTTTGTTGACAACACTTTACTGCACAAATGATGCAAAATTCAAATCTTGCGTGAATTTTGGGACACCCTTTATTACACTTGATGTTGCGAATGTCATCAGAATGTCTTTCTTTCAATATTTTCTTTGTCTTCGAGTAAAGAAAAAAGTCAGTGGAGGCCAGGGCAGGTGAATAGGAAGAGTGTTCCACAACAGTTATTTGTTTACTGGCTAAAAACTTCCTCACAGACAGTGCCTTGTGAGCTGGTGCATTGTCATGATACAAGAGCCATGAGTTGTTGGCATAAAGTTGAGGTTGTTTTCATCTAATTTTTTTTTTTTTTTATTTTTATTTTTTTTTTCATCTAATTTTTTCACACAGCCTTTTTTAGCACTTCCAAATAGTCAACTTTGTCCATTGGCACAAATTCATAATGAACCAATCCCTCTGATATCAAGAAAGGTTAGCAACGTTGTTTTGACTCTTGATTTGGACTGATGAAACTTTTTCGGTCATGGAGGATTAGCTGACTTCCATTGTGCACTTGGATGCTTTGTTTCAGGGTTGTATTGCTACACCCATGCTTTTTTTTTTTTTTTAAGATTTATTTTTATTATTTTTGACACAGAGAGAGAGAGAGATACAGACAGAGAGAAGGGGGAGGGCCCAGAACAGTCTCCATAGTTGCATATCATTGGTTTTCCCACATAGTTTTATTCCACAGGTGGATGTGGGGCTGCACAGGGCCGGAACAGGGCCAGGGTCTCACCCTGGTGAGACCCAAACTGGGGGCAATCCCCAGTTCAGCATATGGGTCCACACAGGCCAGGGCCAGGATTCGATCCTTGGTCCCCAGGGCTCTAAGTGAGCACTTAACCCACTGAGCCATCCTGGCTTCCCCGGTGCACCCATGTTTTATCACCAATGATAACATGGCCCAAAAGTTCTTGGCAAACTCAAGCTCTGACATTATCACGATAGCACACAAAAACATGCAACAACAATAATGAATGCTACTCAGCAATACACTACCACACATTGACATGAACACACCTGTGAGATACTGATATACCATGGTTATGAACCCTTACTGAGTTGTTTGTATGTACAGTGCTGCCAATGTAAGTGCACCGTGGCAAGTTAATGAATTTAATTTGCAGATCTTATGTTTTATGTATAGAAACTTCTGACTGAGGTAAGTATGTACCTGAGATAATTATGGGAATATTTTTACTTATACAAATTTGCAGCACTCAAAAGTCTTTAGAAAAACTTAACACATAGAAGTGATTCTTGTTGCAATTAAAATCTTTCATTAAATGACTTAAACATTCCCTTGTGAAAGACAATTCCGGTTACTCGTTAGTTCTCAAATTGTATTTAAAACATTTTTCCAAATAATATTTTATAACTTGGATTTTATAGTAATTTAGCCTGGTCTTTACCTCTAATACACTTGAGGTAATAAGAGTATACTGCAATAAATACGCTTCTGGAGTAAATAAAATATTACTTAAAGCAATATCGAGAGGTTGCTTCTGGAATGATGATATAAGGAGTTCTGTGGTCCTTCTCCTCAGTGAAATAATTATAATTGGTAAAAATTATTTTAAAAGAATTAAAGATTCAAGAGATTCTATTAAGAGAATTAGCAAGTGAAGAAACATCTTTTCAAGATTTGTGTCTTGGTAAGAACAGTGAGAATCTGTGGCATTTGACTCTCTTTCCTGCCTTTTTCCCTGGCTCAGTTGGACAGAAGCTTCACTTGAGGCATGTGCAGCCAAGAATGTAGGTTTCTTCTGCCCCCAGCTCCAAGAATAGGGCCATGCTATCTTCTAAGAAGTTGCAGGTCCCTAGTTTTACTTATTTCCCCACCAGCTTGTGTTGCAGAAGCTCTGTTCCAGGTAAAAGTGGCTAAGAGTTATGGAGCTCTCTTCATCTACCCAGTTTGTAGGCTGGAAACTCAGTTATACCCATGAAAAGCTGGGAATACTGGGGAAATGATCACTTTTGCTCCAGCTTGCTCATAGGGTGGGGGTTCCATGCTCAGAGAGACAACCTGAGAACACCAGAAGTTACTACCTCTCTCCAGCACCCTTCTTGTAAAGTGATGATGTCACTTTTAGAAAAGTGGGCCACTATCTCTGCCCCCATCTCTCCTGCAGTGGTGCCCAGTTTTTGCCCTCGGGCAAGGCAGGCTATAATAGAAGACAACTCTGACGCTCTTCCCGTAGAAACTGACTCATTTTGGAATGCAGTATTTGGAAGTTCAAATGTAATGGTACTCTCAGAAACAAGTTTACTTTAGTGATAAACAGTCAAGCGGAGTCTGGTAACTCCATGAGAACATTAAGTTACACTAGCCCAACTCAAAGTTTACTAGAGAGAAGCATAGAAAGAGGCAGTTAAGAACCCTCATGGAATCATAATACACTTCTATGAGTGGCCTCAAAGACTATCCTTGTAAAGAGACCTGACTTTAATTGGATCAGACCTTGAGCAATTTATGCCCAAAGGCATCGTTGAAAATAATAAAGCAGTCATCTAACGATTAAGGGAGCCTGAACTGCTGAGTGTGATACTAAAAGAAGCAGACAGTTTAACACATTAATGAGTGACAGTCACATACAGACAACCCTGTAAAACTCCAGGATGTAACCCAAACTGCACCCTCTAAGGGGCAACACCAGAGGCTGCATACTGGAAGAAATAGACTTAACTAAAATAGTTTAGCCAAGTCATTAAACAAACGTTAATAACAATAAGCCTTAAAGGGGAAGGGTGATTATAGAGTTACAACAATATATTATGTAAAATGTCTGGTTATCGCAGTACATTATGAAGACATGAAAGAATCAAGAGAGTGTGACCTATAAACAGGAAAAACGGACAAAACAAAACAGGGAACAAAAACTGCCTTTGAGAGGGCTTAATAGATAGAAACTTCAAAGCACTACTATAAATATATTCAAAAAACTGTAGGAAACCATGCTTACAGATGTAAAGGAAATTATGATGCCAGTGACTCATCAAGTAGAGAAATTAAATAGAAATTATAAAAAAGAGCCAAATACAAGTTTAGGACATGAAAGTGGAATAACCGAAAATAGTTACTGACATAAAGAATTTACTAGAGGGGCTCAACAATAGATTTGAACTGGCAAAAGAAAGAATCACAAAGCATAAAGATCTGTCTGTTTCATTTGTCTATGAATATTTATCTGAAGAACAGAAAGAAAAAAGGTGAAGGAAACGGAAAAGGAGAATGAAGAGCCTCAGACATGTGGAATACAATTAAGTAATGGGAGGACCAGAATGAGAGGAGAGAGAGAGAGAAAGAAGCAGAAAAAATAATTGAAGCAATAATGGCTTTGGTGAAAAACGTTAATCTACACATCTAAGATGCTCAACTAATTCCAGTTAGTCTGTAAATGCAATGCAAACAGATCCACATTCTTAGTAACCTGCATTTAAAGATTAATTCAATTTAGATGTGAATTTGTCCAAGTTTTATAGTTATCACATTATGCATTGGGAAGAGAGTCTTTACTTTTTTCTCCTTTGTGACCTAGAGAATGGATCTGGTTTTATAATTCCTTTAATTGATCAGGATCATTTTAGGGAAGTTTAATGTTGATCAGGGGGTCCAACCTTTTGGCTTCCTGGGCCACATTGGAAGAATAGTTGTCTTAGGCCACACATAAAGTACACTAACACTAATGATAGCTGATGAGCTAAAAAAAAAGGCAAAAAAATCTTATAATGTTTTAAGAAAGTTTACAAATTTGTGTTGGGCCACATTCAAAGCTCTCCTGGGGCTGCATGTGGCCTGTGGGCCGTGGGTTGTACAAGCTTGATATAGATGAGGTTAGCAGGTGTGACATTTTAAACGTTATGTCCTGAACATAAAATATTTAAAAAAATTTTTTAATCTAATTTAAAGATTTTATTATGTTAAAACAAAGTTGCTTATCAGATACCATTTTGGGTAAAGAGAATAACAATACTTTGTTAGTATTTAACATATAGCGTTTTTTGATTTCAGGAAGCTGTAGCTGTACCTAATAGACGCCCTGATGCTGTACTTACAGACACCACCTCACTTAATCAGGTAAGATTGTATTTTTGAAAAGGGATAAAGACAGTTGACTGCTGACAGTTTTTAATTTATAATTCTGAAACCCTGTAATTTTGTGAGTCCAAAAGTAGTGGCTCTATCCTTCAATATAATTTCTAAAAATGACAGATTTCTGTAGTTGGAATTCGTTTTTTCTAAATTTTACTTACCAGTTTGTTTTTTATTTCCCCACTAGGTGGTATCAAAAGAAAGTATAAAATGCTTTTCAGTAGTCAATTCAAAAAGCATCATGTTTTGTTGGCAGTGGAATGCTTGCCTTAGGGTGACTGTTTAGCTTAATAGTGAAGAATTTCATGAAAGCTTTGAGAGCTGTATAAAAGAATTAAAAGACAAATTTAATTCATTCTTTATTGGGAAAAAAAGCTGAGATGCATTGCTTGGAATCAGATTATATTATGATAACTTAAACAGACAGGCAAAATAAAGCATCTTACAAAGGGTGGGTGACTTAATTTTTTATGCTTGGCATAAATAATGTTTTCTGATGGAGGAAATAAAATGTTCTGTCAGGTAACAGGTTCTGTGAGCATGCAAAGATTTACCTAAGAAACAAAACAAAGCCATAAAATGGGAAAAACAAATGTTGTTTTTGAGAGATCTAAAGATTATTTTCTGAGGTGGCCAGAAGACTGATCATGCAGAAATAGAAGAGATGGGGAAGCCGGGATGGCTCAGTGGGTTGAGCGCTCACTTTGCAGCGCCGGGGACTAGGGATCGAATCCCGGCCCCAGCCCGTCCGGCCTGTGCGGACCCATATGCTGAGCTGGGGAGTTCCCCCAGTTCAGTTCTCTCTCTGTCTCTGTACCTCTCACTCTTTCTCTCTCTCTCTCTGTCAATAAATGAATAAATAAATAAATAAATAAATAAATAAATAAATAAATAAAAATGAGAAATAGAATAGAGTACATAGAGCTCTGAAGTTTTGCTGTGAGTGAGCATGTAATGATAGCAAATTATTTAGAAGTTCATTTATTTGTTGATGCTAATTTTGATATGCTTGATACGAAAACCTCTGTAGGATTTGTGTTTGCTGGTAAATAAAAATATCATGAGCCAGAAGGAATTAAGGTTAGTACAAATTAATTAATTTTTTCAGCACAATATAATTGGCTAATGGAAAGAGCAGTACTTTCCCCCTCAGACTAGTTTTTGCCTTTAAATGTTTTTTCAGTCTCTGTTTCTTATCAATTTCTAAAGAATGCACCCATGTTTATATTATATGAAGCTAAAACTTCATAGTGAAATTAATTTTATTAGGGCACTAAAAACCAGAAAAGACTTCATGGTTTCATGGTGTAGAAAAGCCAACAATGTTATTTTATTAATCCTGGGTTACTGGAATAATAAAATGTATTTGCTGTAGATAAGAAAAACTGAATAGTTTTCAAGGCTTGAATTTCTACACACAGTTGTAGAGAAATTTTCTTTCTTTCACTTTTTCAGATGATTAGAACTTTTTGTTAGTTTTTAGCAGAGTTGATTTTCCTGTATGACAAAGGACAGTTTTTAAATAAATATTTTTGTATAAATAATGGACACCCATCATTTGACAGAGGTTTCTGACCATTTTGTTTCATATAGTTAGTCCTTCAAGAATATGATGAAAACTATTATTTCTTCAAAAAACATTTTCATAAAACTGCATACATTTCAGGAGATTTGTGGGTTGTTTTAAAACAGTCTGTGTTGTTGGAGATACAAATCAAGTAGAAGAAATGTGATCTATTGTCATGGAGCTGAAAAGACACTGGGTACCCAAGATGTAGATGTCTGAATAACCAAGCAAGAAATGATTAAATACAAGAGCTTGAATTGTAGAGTAAGTGCTATAGATACTCAGAAAAGGGATACTCCATTAGGGAATGATTTATATACAGAAGGGTTTCATAGGAAAGATGGGACTTAGATGAGCTAAAATAGTATATATACATATTCTCTCTTACTAAAGATGTAGGGTTCAAAAAAAAAATAAAAAAATAAAGATGTAGGGTTCACATAGTGCCTGGAAAAGGGATAAGAAGTAATTATAGTGGACATAAAAGCATATGTACAAGTAGTAAGAATTAGAGCATTTACATTGAAGAGTAGTAGGAGATGATTTTGGATGTATGTTTAAGGAGAAGTAGAAATAAGGAAAAGATTATGCCATTATAGCATAAATTTTGTGCTAGGTTTTAAGCTAAGTACTATAACTTTTCAATCAGTAAAGAAACTAGCAACCATATTTTAAGCTTTACTAATGCCATTTCTGCAATATTGTGTTTAGGATGTCTTTAGGAGAAACACTTCATTTCTAAGCTGGTATGACATAAGTATAGTTTATAGTTTTTCATAATTAATAAATTGAAATTCATCTCTAATAATCTAGAAAGAACAAAGAATGAACAGATATGAGATGTTAGATTTTGCATTTAGGGAGAATGAAAACAAATGTAATATCCCCCCCAAAATATCTTATGCTATTCATTCTAATAATTGGGATTTTTGCTAGTATCATTATTGAATTTTTGGTATTTTATTAATATCATTTAGTATATTTTTACCTTGTACGATATATTAAAATATAAATTTTTATTAAATTACCATATATATTGTAAGTACTGCCTTTTTTAGTTTGTGTTATTTTTCCATCTGCCTTTTTTTTTCATCTGCCTGGTGTGTTTTGTTTTGAAACAATGATTTATTATTTTTCACGACTTCATGGGTTGAATGGGGTGGTCCCTCTGCTACAAATGGTGTTGGCTGTCACAACTTTCTCAGATGGGCAGGGCATTCGTGAAGGTCTGAGATAGCTTTCACAAGGCTAGGGTCTTGGTGCTGCCTGTTGACTGGGATGCCTCCAGCCTTCTCCACATGACCTCTTTATGTAGTGTTTTATCTTCCAGGGACTTTCTTTATGGCTCTCAAGAGGACTTTTATTAAGATTTCTGGAGCTTTTTTCTGTGTAGCTTTCTTCTCAGACATACACATTCTAGCTACACAGTCTTTCAGGACTAGGATCATTATCTCTTTAACTCATTGGAACTGTCTTGCTGTGTTTGGGTTTCCCTTCTTGCACTGCAGTCTAGAAAAGTAACATTAGGCAGAAAGCTATGGCGATTGTAGAGTTCATCTTTTTGTTTCTTTTATATCAAGAATCATAACCCTGGGAAAGCTGAGATGGCTCAGTGGGTTAAGTGCTCGCTTTGAAGCCCCGGGGATCGAGGATCGAATCCCAGCCCCGGCCCATGCGGACCCACATGCTGAACTGGGGAATGCCCCCAGTTCAGTTCTTGCCAGGACCTACACGGGAGGCTCCCGGCCCAGTTCCTACCCTGTGCAGCCCTGTGCCCACCTGTGGAGTGACCTATATGGAAAACTAATGTCAACTATGGAGACTGCTATGGGCCCTCCCCCTCCTCTCTGTATCTCTCTGTCTCTGTTTCTCTCTCTCAAAAATCTATAAAGTAAATCTTAAAAAAAAAAGAAGAATCATAACCCTGCATGCCCACTGTCCAGTGTCTAACAGTACTGTCTCCTTTCCTCCTCCTCAAAAAAAAAAAAAAATTTTTTTTTTCTAGGTGTTTAGTGTGGAAGAGTAAGTCCATTACAGAAACTTCATCATGGCCAGAGTGGAAGTCCTATACCTTTTTATGCACCCTTACTGCTTAATTTTCTCATTTATTACTATCTGGTTTTTCAGTTTTATTGCGGTCCTTTGCTTTCTAATTGTTTCATATACAACAGTTAAGCTTATTTTATTTTCTTGTTTTTCTCTTATTCCCATTTTTTTGGTGATGTATTTATTTTACTTTTTTTGAACATTTATATAGCGTTATTCTATTTTCTTGGAACCCATCTGTTAGTCTTTTTTTTTCCTTAGGATTTATTTTATTGTTTGAGAGAGAGAGAGAGAGAAGGGGGAGGGCCCAGAGCAGTCTCCACAGCTGTACATAATTAGTTTCGGCATAGTTTCATTCCACAAAGGTAGATGTGGGGCTGCCCTGCAAGGCAACTGAACTAAATGGGAAGCATGCCCCTGCCAACTGGGGACCTCCCACATGGGAAGCATACCTTGGGTGGGAATTGAACTGGGGGCCTCCCACATGGGAAGCATGCCCCAGTTCAGAATGTGGGACTGCACAGTCTGGGGCTGGAACTCAATCCCCGGACCTTGTGGCTGCAATGCAAGCAAGTACTCAACCTGTTGATCTATCCTGGCATCCTCCCACCCCCCCATCTTTTAGTCTTAGATTTTCAACTGAATGTATTAATTCTTTTGCCAAAGTTTCCTTATCATCTTTTGATTGCATAAAAAGCTCCTTCTGTGGTAGGTTTCCCAAGAAGGGCTCATGTGTATAGTACTCCTTTGGTTACTATGTATTTAAAACTGTTTTTCTGTATTTTAGGTACTTGAAGGATAGCTTTCTTGTATATGAAATCTTGAGTTTCTTAAGAATGGTGTTCTGTTTTTTTTTTAAAGATTTATTTTTATTGTTTTTGGCAGAGAGAGAGAGAGAGACAGAGAGACAGAGAGAAGGGGGAGGGCCCAGAACAGTCTCCATTGTTGCACATCATTGGTTTTTCCACATAGTTTCATTCCACAGGTGAGTGCGGGCTGCGCAGGGCAGGAACTGGTCCGGGGTCTCACCCCGGTGAGAACTGAACTGGGGGCACTCCTCAGTTCAGTATATGGGTCCACGCGGGTTGGGGCCGGGTTTTGATCCTTGGTCCCTGGGGCTGCAAAGCGAGCTCTTAACCTATTGAGCCATCCCGGCTTCCCAAGAATGGTGTTCTGTTGTTGCCTTGCTTTTTATGTTGCTTTTGAGATGCCTGAACCCATTCTAATGATCTTCCTTTAAGTTATTTGATCTTTATCCTTGAGGTCATTAGGGTTTTTTGTTTTTTGTGTTTTTTTTTATCTTTAAAATCTAATTGTTTTACTAGGGTATGTCTCAGTGCTGCTCATTCCAGGTTAATTTTTCCTTGTAGCTGGTGGGCCTTATGTATATCCAGATCTTTTATTTTAAAAAAGTTTTCTAGGAGTATGATTTTAAATATTAGTTCTCTGGATGCCAGGATAGCTCAACATGTTGAGCATGCTTTACAACCACGAGTCCAGGGATTGACTCCCAGCCCTGGTCTGTGCAAACCCATGTGCTGAACTGTGGTGCAACTGGTAAGTGTCAGGATGGAGGTGAAGGCTCTCGCCTCCCATGTGGGAGGCTCCCGGTTTGATTCCTGTCCCCCGTGGCCCCATGTCCACCTGTGTGGAATGAAACCATGTCATGACTAATGATGTACAACTATGGAGACTGCTGTGAACCCTTGCCCCTTCTGTCTCTCTTGCCTTCTCTCAAATAATAAAATAAATCTTTAAAAAAATATTAGTTCTCATTTATTGTTTCATTTTTTTTCTTCTTCAAGGACTCCAGTTATATGTACATTGAACGTTTTTCTGTCTTTTAACCACTTTCTCTTTGTCCTTTTTAAGTTCTTTCTTGATTTTATTTCCATTCTGTTGGAGCTTTTCCACCCTTTCTTCTATGTCCTTTATTAAATTTTTATTTGGATATGTTCTCCATTGGGTACTTTGTTATTTAGTCTTCATTGCTGATATGAAGACATTTTGATTTTTTTCTTCTATATCTTTTCTGAATTTAATCATCTTTTACCTTATTTCTCAATGTTCTTTGTCTATTTATATTCTTAGTTTTTGAATTTCAGAATCATGATGTTTGTTTTAAATCTCCAAATGCTGAAGTGTTTTATTACCATTTTCTTCTGTTTGGTAATTGGTTTGGGGAAATTTCATTTATTATAATATTTTGGTTTTTATTTTCTCTCTTAGTCTTAAATAGTAGCTTTGTACAGATGAAGATTACTTAACCTATATGCATTCTGTGGGTAAATTTGGTAGTTTGGGATGGCTTACAAGATTCCCTCTTCAAGGAATTCAAGATTGTCACTTCTGTCATTGTAGCCAAATGCATTTTCTTTAATGCTTTTGGAATGGGGCTTTGTAGGGAGGTGTTTTATTTAAAAGTTTTTTTGTTTTTACTTTTGTTGGTCTTGAAGGATCTTACATTTTCCTTCTTCTTTTTCCTTTACCATCCAGTGTTCAAATGGACATATTTATTTTATTCTCTTCTCCAGAAGTGTTGACTTTCTGGGACTGTCATTTGGAGGCCTGTGTAGTTTTAATTCTTTTTTCTGTAGTCAGTGCTCTAATCAGCCAGGATTCTTCTCACCATTTTTGACCTCAAGGTTGGAAATTGGTGTTTATGTTTCTATTTATAGGAATTTGAAGTTTGTGGTGTTTGTAGACTTGGAATCTGTGTAGTTTTATTTGTTCTTGTTGATCTAGATATTTTTTGGAGGATGTGAGAATGGCAAGCACCACTCTAAACCTTTAAATTGCCATTTAGTTAAATTAATGGTACAATTAAAAAAATAAAATTAAGAATTAATTTGTGTGTGTTTGTGTGAATTTTAGTGTTTTTTTCTATTTAGGCAGATATGAAACTAAAGAAACATTTAGCTTTTGTTCTAAAATATGAAGATCCTTCAAAATATTCAGAAAATAAACTTTGACAGTGTTCTTTATTTGGAGAATGGTTATTTTGAATTATGACTGATTTCAGTCAGATATCCAATCAGCTACCTTTAGTCATTTTTCATCTTTTTGTCTTTGCTAACTCTTTAGGAAGCAATACTATCATTGAAATAAAATAAAAATTTTATACTTCTTTAATATTATTTCTTTGGAAAAGTTGTTTCTTTTCATTTATAAGAAAGACATCTGTGGAAAAGTTGGTTGTCTTATACTGTTGATAAAATATTAAAAAAATAATAGCAGCTTACATTTATTGAGGCATTAATATTTATCAAGGATAGTGCTTTGTAGAAAGAAGGTTTATTAACTTCTCAGTTTTTTAAATGAGAAAATTGAGGCTTAGGGTGATAAGGAAATTTACCCATTAATGGCAGAGCTGGATTTGAACCCAAGTCTATCTGCTGCCAAAGTCCATGGTCTATCATGTGTTTGACAACTACCCCTCCAGACCCTGAAATGTATCTTTTATTTGTATGCAACATGATGTGTATTTGCCTAGTGTTTTATTTGTAATGTCCTTTTTAATCCTCCAACATCCTATACAGAATTGTACAAGTCACCACTGTTAGATAATTGTTGATTTGATTTAGTTATTTTTCAAAGACATATAAAGGGAAAAAATTATTGAGTCATTGAAAAAGTGAATAGTTTATAGAATTATATGGGATGATGGAGAAGGGAAAAACTTATTAATAAAATTATACAAAGCATGTTAAAAAGAGTGACATTTTTCAACTATAATTTTCTATAAATAAAATTTGTTAAAAAATAAGAATAACAGAAAACAATAGTTAAAAAATGTTTGTTGACATAACTAATCTTTACACAACATTTTAATAGACTTGGCAATCTTAATGTAGCAATTGATGAGAGGGAAGAAATCTTGAGGCAGATCCAAAGTGGTCAGGTTTATACATGGATAATTAAATACTTACTCGTAGCTGTTTTGTGTATTTATTCCCTTCAGTACTGAAAAGTATTCTCTAGTTTGAACAATGCCCAATTTAAATGCTGGGAAGTATGGTGATGATTTTTTTATATATCTTTCTGCAATCTGAAAAGTACTCTCTAGTTTGAACAATGCCTAATTTAAATGCTGGGAAGTATGGTGAAGATTTTCTTATTATCTATCTTTCTGCAGTCCTGCCTTATCTAAGTAAAGAAGTGATGTGAAAAGGTGAAATACCGTAAGAAGAAATTTAATCCTGATTGCAAGCTGTCAATGTATTTTCTTGCAGGATAAACTGATGCTCAGGATTTAGGATACCAGAAGAATGAAGATTTGTGGAAAGTCTTTGATGTTAAGATACCTCATTAAGAAAGTTGACATAAATTTTGCTTGGTTAGATGAGGCTATAAACATTTGCCTTATCTTCATTGTGTTTTAATGAGGGTGGAGTGATGAATTCCTTTTTGTGAAATTCTCTTTAGGTAGTGATAACCTGTGTTGTCCCCAGATGTAGTTCTTGGCTCCCCTTCCTATTATTTGACAGTTCTCCCTCCTCCTCAACTGATTTCAGTAGCAGGTGTTACAAAAAGACTTTGATTTACAATTAATCTTTCGTTGTTGTTGTTGGAAATAGTTATTTCTTAATCATAACTTTGAGTACATTATGATGCATTTTGCATGCAATAACCAGCCATATGTTTTTTTTAATATACGGTATTCTACGAAAGCACCAAGTGCTGATTACATTTATAATTCTTTCTGCACAGGCTGCTTTGTACCGCCTCAGTGGAGACTGGAATCCCTTACACATTGATCCTAACTTTGCTTCCTTAGCTGGTGAGTTGCAAATAATATGTACCAATGAAAAATATTAGCTCAGTGATCTAAATAATTTAACTTAAATACATCGCTATTTACAAATGGTAATTTGAGTAACATTTTAAAATGTTACTCTCCTAACACATTTATGCAAAGGATATGAATGTGAAGATAGGAAGTAGTGTCCAGAAGTTGGTGTACTTGAAATTGACATTGTGGTAATGGAAGCTCCTGCTAGCTAAGATCTAGGATAGACCGTAGAGGTGGGTGTTTGAGTTATAATGAAAGGCCTGCTCATTGGAGGAGAGAGTGAAGAACTGAAAAGTTAGGGAAGGATCATTTACATACATGGATATTGAAATCATCCTGGATGATTTCATGGTTACAACCAAAGCTACTGTGTTTTTTTGTTTGTTTGTTTGTTTGTTTTTAATTATTTTTGACAGAGAGAGAGAGAGACACAGAGACAGAGAGAGAACTGAACTGGGGGAACTCCCCAGTTCAGCATATGGATCCGCATGGGCCGGGGCCAGGATACAACCAAAGCTAAACAAAACAATGCTTTGGGTTCCCAGATCACAAACATTTCCTTTTTTTTTTTTTCTTTATTTTATAATTTTCATCCAGGAGATATTATTTATAAAATATTTTCCATATTCTTTAAAAGGTGTAATTTATGCTAATACAGTTTGAAGATAAAGTTCTGAAATCCTGAATTAACTATTCTCAGCTTTTAAACATGAAATGTGCCTATTTTAGCTAAATTCTCTTTTTTTAGGTTTCAACAAGCCCATATTACATGGATTATGTACATTTGGATTTTCTGCCAGGCATGTCTTACAGCAATTTGCAGATAATGATGTGTCAAGATTCAAGGCAATTAAGGTATATGGATTACTACATAATTTGAACATTAGTTCTTTGTGTATTTTTAGAGAAGAAAAGGAGTTTTAATAAGATTCTTTTTAAAATAGATACTGTACTGAAGTAATATACATTTTAATTATATTAACTTGGCAATAAGCACATTTTCTTTTTATAGCTATAATAAAAAATATCTTCATTACACATTCATCATGGAAGATAACATATACAGTTATAATTTTAACATATTGGATTGTTTTATAAATTAGGAGCAATATATATATACATATATATATATGTGTGTGTGTGTATATATATATATAATATATATATATATATATTAGCATATATGCCTTCAAAAAAATGGGATTTACCTTAAAATTTTTCTTTTACTGTTTTGTAATATGACTTAATTGAAAATGTTAAGTGGCTGCATTTGAATGCTAATAAACATACACCTACATCAGTATGATTGCATGTTGATTTTAGTGTTTGTACTTTTAAGTTTATTTTAAGTTTTCATATGTTATAAATTACAAAGAAAACTATGATTGCCCATATCTTTGCTTAGTTTTTCAGTTTTTTTAAATTTTTATTTATTTATTTATTTATATTGTTTTTGACAGAGAGAGAGAGACAGAGACAGAGAAGGGGGAGAGCCCAGAACAGTCACCATAGTTGCACATTATTCGTTTTTCCACATAGTTTCATTCCACAGGTGGGAGTGGGGCTGCACAGGGTGGGAACTGGGCTGGGGTCTTCACCCCGGTGGGAACTGAACTGGGGGCACTCCCCAGTTCAGCATATGGGTCCACATGGGCCGGGGCTGGGATTCGATCCTTGGTCCCCGGAACTGCAAAGTGAGCGCTTAACCCACTGAGCCATCCTGGCTTCCCCTCTTTGCTTAGTTTTAGTCAAAAAGATACACAACTAAAAAAAAAAAAAAAAAAAAAAAAAAAAAAAAAAAAAAAAAAAAAAAAAATGAAGACAATGTCAGATAGCTCCATGCAGAAATGAAAATTCATTTTCTGATGCTTTACCTTTAATAAGACTGATTATTTTCACTCTTTTTATTTTTATTTTATTTTTTTGCACAGAGTGAAAGAAAAGTAGAGAAAATTATGAAATAAAAAGTGGAATTATTTAGTCCTATGTGCTTATCCCAGACCTTATTCCCTTTATTCCCCAGACATGAGTACCAATTTTTTGTTTTATTTTTGAATTGCAGTTGACATACAATATTAGCATCAAGTACAACATAGTAATTAGACATTTATATGACTTATGAAATGATTTCTCCAATAAGTCTAGTATCAATCTGACATCATACATAGTTATAATATTATTGACTATGTCATCTGTGCTGTCTTTTACATCCCTGTGAATATTACTTTTAATTTATTCATTTAAGTTCTCAACCTATAAAGCTCTACTTAACATAATTATGTTTATGTTTCTTATTTTGCCAGGATTAAGCACTATTGACTATATTTTGAAAGACAGTTTATATTATAGTAACTACATCCTTTCTCTACTAATTTTATACTATTTTTATTCATGAATTTAAATGTACTTTTATCTCTTTTTTTTCTCTTGTATGCTCTCTACCCTCCCTTCAAATTTTTTTCCTCATAAGTATTAACAGAAAAGTTTCATTTTAAAACATTTTTAACCCCAAAACTCATTGTTTTAAAGGTTCGTTTTGCGAAACCAGTTTATCCAGGACAAACTCTACAAACTGAGATGTGGAAGGAAGGAAATAGAATCCATTTCCAAACCAAGGTATGACTAATGTATTGTTACCCACTTCACCATACCCTATAATTATGTTCCATCTTAACATATTTTTGGTTGTTAGTATGGGTATTAGAGAAAACCTAGAAAGTTTTTTTATTAAATCCGTGGTGACTTTTCATTGGAAATGCGATGCCTATGTACTGTGTATTTTATTTTGTTTTATTTTCAGTTAAATTGGTTCCTGTCTGTAGCGGTGGCACAGCTGTTCTCAAAACCCAACCAACCATATTTTTTAGGCTCAAATAATTAGTCAAATTGTTGTCAAAATAAAATTTTCAAAAAATTAAAGCCGTGGCTCTCAGACAGATTTAAATGAAAACATGACAAAATGTTTTTAATTCCTTAATGATGGATCTCCCAAGATGATAAAACTGGTTCAAAAGAGGATTAGAACAACATTGTTTATACAATCTGATAAGAAAGGCATTCTAAAATAATTTCACTGAATTAGAGACAAACTAGTTAATGTCCTGCGGAGCAATAAAAACATATCCTTTATAGTTATGTTTTTAATTGAACAGAAATTATATGTGTATTGATCACACCAAAATCCACAAAACAACATTTTATATCACAAAATCTAAGCCTGATTGTAAGTGAGAAGTCACATAAAAGTGTTTCTTCCTGTAGAGTTAAGTAATTTTTAGGTTAGGCTGTTATTAAAATACTAAAAGGACATACAGTCATCATTTTATTTGTAAATTTTTAAAAGATGATTTTTGTTAACACATTTAGCCAGGCTGATACTTTTTGGCCTGATCATTTGGTGCTACATAGATGATTTCTGTCCTGCAGTTTAAACACCACCACCAGTATTAATAACAGCTTCCACATACTGAGTGCCTATAAGCAGGTTGTACCATTATTTCTAATGTGCATATCAATGATACATTTAATATAAGAAAATCTTGGTTCAGATCTCCTAAATAACTTGCTCATGGTCACACAGAAAGTGATGGAGCTGGGATAGAAACCCAGGTCTGTCTGGCTCAGAGCTTATTTCCCAGGGCTCTAAATCTTTTTACTGTATCATGATTTAAAAAAAAAATTTTTTTTCAATTACAGTTTACATACCATATTATATTATACAGATGTACAGCAAACACAATGATTAGACATTTATAGAACTTACGAAGTGATCACACCATCTGACACCATACATAGTTATTACAAAACTACAGACTGTATTTCCCATGCTTTATTCTACATCCCCATGACTGTTTTGTAACTACCAATTTGTACCTCTTAATCCCCTTCCACGTTCACCTATCCTCCCAATCTGGCCCCCCAGTCCAGCAACCATTAAAATGTTCTCAGTATCTATGCACTTGTTTCTGTTTTGTTTGTTTATCCTGTTCTCTAGATTCCACATAAAAGGGAAATCATGATTTCTTTCTCTGTCTGACCTACTCAGCTCAGCACAGTACCTTCTAGGTCCATTCATGTTGCAGATGACAAGATGTCCTCCTGTTTTATGGCTCAGTAACTTTTCATTATATATATATACCATCTCTTTATCTATTCATCCATTAATGGACACCCAGGTTGCCTCCATATCTTGGACATTCTAAATATGCTACAGTGAATGTATGGTTACACTTATCCCTTTGAAGTAGTGTTTTGGGTTTTTTTCGGCTAAATACCCAGAAGTGGGATTACTGGGTCCTTCTTTGTCTCTTGTTTAGCCTTTGATTTAGTCTGTTTTGTCTGGCATAAGTACTATTACCCCAGCTTTTTTTGTTTGTTTCCATTTTCATGACATCTTTTTTCACCCCTTTACTTTGAGTTTCTGTGTGTCTTTTGATCTAAAATGAATCTAGTAGGCAGCCTATATAATGGTGTTGTTTTCTGATTAACTCAGCCATCCTTTGTCTTTTGATTGGAGCATTTAATACATTTACATTTAGAGTAATTACTGATAGATATGTAATTATTGCCATTTTATTATTCATATTTTTTATTCTTTTTTTCTTTTTTTTTTTCAAGAAGTCCTAAGATTCTTTGTAATGCTGGTTAGGTGATGATGAACTTCTTTAGCTTTTTTTTGTCAGGGGAGTTTTTTTATCTGTCCATTTATTCTAAATGATAGCTTTGCTGGATAGAGTAATCTTGGTTATAGGTCCTTGCTTTTTATCACTTTGAATATTTCATGCCATTCCCTTCTGGCTTGCAAATTTCCTGTTGCAAAATCAACTGATAGTCTTATGGGATCTCCCTTGTTAGTAACTAACTGTTTTTCTCTTGCTGCTTTTTATTTTTTAAAGATTTATTTTTTTTGTTTTTGAGAGAGAGAGAGAGAGAGAGAGAGAGATACAGAGACAGAGAGAAAGGGGAGGGCCCAGAGCGGTCTCCATAGTTGCACATCATTGGTTTTTCCACATAGTTTCATTCCACAGGTGGGTGTGGGCTGCACAGGTCAGGAACTGGGCCAGGGTCTCACCCCATTGAGAACTGAACTGGGGGCACTCCCCAGTTCAGCATATGGGTCCGCACGGGCTGGGGCCGGGATTTGATCCTCGGTCCTCGGGGCTGCAAAGTGAGCGCCTAACCCACTGAGCCATCCCAGCTTCCCTTGCTGCTTTTTTTTAAAGATGTTTTTTATTGTTTGAGAGAAGGTAAGAGAGAGAGACAGACAGACAGACAGACAGACAGACAGACACAGAGAATGGGAAAGGGCCCAGAGCAGTCTCCATAGTTGTACATCATTAGTTGTGACATGATTTCATTCTACACAGAGGGATATAGGGCCATGCAGGGCAGGAACTGAATCTGGGACCTCCGATGTGGGAGGTGAGAACCTTCTCCATTGTGCTATCAGCAGTTATCCATTGTGCCATAGTTCAGCATATGGGTTTGCATGGGCTGGGCCCAGGAATCAAACCCTGGCCTTCAAGATTTCCAGGCAAGTGCTCAACCGCTGAGCTATCCTGGCAGCTCTTCTCTTGCTGCTTTTAAGATTCTCTCTGTCTTTAACCTTTGGCATTTTAATTACAATGTGTTTAATTATGAAGTGGGCCTCTTTGGGTTCATCTTGTTTGAGACTGTGCATTTCTTGGTCTTGTGTGTCAATTTCCTTTGCCATGTTAGAGAAGTTTTCCATCATTTCTGCAAATAGGTTTTCAGTCTTTTTGCTTTCTCTCTTCTCCTCTGATACCCCTATGATGCAAATTTTGGTATGCTTGTTATACCAAAGAGGTCCCAGGGGCCTCTTAAACTGTTTTTATTTTGGGGGATTCATTCTTTCTTGTTTCTTTTTTCTTCTTTTCTTTTCTTTTTCCTTGCAGTTCTGATTGGGTCTTTTGTGCTACCTTATAGTCTAAATCTCTGATTTGAATCTCTGCTTCATCTAAAGTACTTTTAAATTTCTTATTTCAGTTATTGTACCTTTCACTTCTGACTTTTAAAAACTTTTCTATCTCCATTTTTATATTTCCTACCTCTTTATTGAAGTTCTCTAATGTATTCCTTATTTCAGTTATTGTATTCTTCATTTCTGACCTAATGTTTGCTATCTCCATTTTTATGTTTTCTGTCTCTTTGTTCAAGTTCTACCTGAGATCATTGATCTTTATAACCAGTGTTTTGAACTCTGCATCTGGTCGATGGCTTGTCTCCATTTTGTTTAGTCCTTTTTCTGGAGCTTTCTTCTGTTCTTTTATTTGGAACATGTTTCTTTGTGTCCCCACTTTGGCTCCCTCGCTGTGTTTCTTTCTTTCTTATTAGTTAGGGCTGCTATGTCTCCTGGTCTCTTATATAGTAAGTGTCTTATGGGGTCCAGTGGTGTGGTCTCTCTGATCACCCAAGCCGGCTGCTCAAGATACGTCCCTTGTGTGGGTTGTGTGTGCCGTATTGCAGTGGAGCATTTGTTGCTTTTTGTATGTTAATGGGAGGGATTGACCATGAGGCTGATTGGTTGTGAGGACTGGCCATGACTACAGTGGGAAAGCTGTTGTGAAGGCACTGAACCTATGGAGTAGGATTTGCTTTAGCAGGGCTGTAGTGCGTGTCCTGTCTGCCCTTTTGGTGTGTTTTTTGTGGAGGTGGTTAGGTGGTACTCTGGTGTGGTCTGAAGCTGGCCACCAGGTGTGTTGTGTCTGGGGCCTCTTGAGAGGGGCTCTCTTGTAGGCCAAGTTTAGCTATTGTCTGTGCCCTGCCTGGGGCCACTTGGTATGAGCTACAAAGTAATCTGCAGATGGTTGCCCCTTGTGCTGGGCTTGTAGGTGCCTGGGAAGAACTAAGCTGTGAACTGAGGCCAGCCACTACTGGTGCCAGGCTTGGAGTTACTCAGCAAGAGGTGTAGGGCAGGCGAGGCCAGTTGCTGCTTGCTTGGGGCTTGTGAATATTTGAGAGAATTTAGGAAAGAGGCTAAGCTGTGAACTGAAGTTGGCTGTCACTAGTGCCAGGCTTGGGGCTATTTTGCAAGAGCTGTAGTGCACCCCAAGGTAAGATGCTACTTATTTGGGGTTTGTGAACCTTTGAGAGATACGTTAGGAAGTTCCATAGCATGAGCCAGGACAGGCCGTTTGTATGGAAAAGCCACTGGAAGCATCTTGGGTGGGCCTGCAAGTTGGGTGGGCTGGGCCTTAGGGAGTCACCAGGGAAGGACAAATGATGTTAGCCAGGTTGATGGAGACTCAGATATAGCATCCAACTAAGTCTGCACACTGGAAGTGGGGAGGGCTCAACAAAGGAACAGTGGCTTCTGCCATCACGTCAGTCTGGAGAAGGCTGCCTCTCTAGACACCTCAGTTTCTCCCTGTATGTACCTGTTGCCTTTTGAACTGCTGCTTCATCACTGGAGCTCAGAGTGAGTGAGTTCGTCACTGAGTAAGTCTGAGAGTGTGCTCTTTAACAAGACCATCTGGGACTCCAGCAGCCCTTTGTCGTAATCAGCCACAGTGTCTGCTGGTTTTTACAACCAGAAGTCATGGGGACTTCTCTTCCTGGCACTGGAACCCTGGGCTGGGGAGACTGGTATGGGATTGGAATTTCTTGCTCCTGGCAGGAGGGAGGGGGTGTTCTACACAGCTGAGATATCCTCATTTTTAACTACCACGTATAGGTGTAGATCAGCTCATTCCATGTCTCCATCCTTTATACTAGTCTAAATGTGGCTTTCTCTATGTATCTGTAGTTATAGGACTTCTGTTTAGCTACACTTCAGATGAGTCTCAGTTATGATTGTTCTGTAATTGTAATTTATTTTATTATTTTTTTTTTTAAGATTTATTTTATTGTTTTTGACAGAGGCAGACAGAGACAGAGAGAAGGGTAAGGGCAGTCTCCATAGTTGTACATCATTAGTGTTTGACATGGTTTTATTACACACAGGTGGGTAGGGGCCGCATAGGGCAGGACCTGGGCTGGGGGCCTCCCACATAGGAGGCACACCTCCTCGAGCCAGGGCCAACCCGGGGGGCAAGAACCAAACTGGGGGGCCTCCCGCATTGGAAACACACCCCACCCAGTTCAGCATATGGGTCTGCACAGGCCGGGGCCAAGATTTGATCCTCAGTCCCTGGGGCTGCAAGACGAGTGCTTAACCCGCTGAGCCATCCCATCTTCTCTGGTAGTTGTAATTTTGATTTGGCCAGGAAAGGAGGCAAACACAAAGTTTACCTACTTGGCCACCTTGACCTGAACCCTTTCCTGTATCATGATTTCTTTCATGAATGCAATTTTGCAGAACCCTTTTTTTTCTGTGGTTAACCTTACTCCTAATTACTTTCTGCTGCTTGCAATATTATTTTCCTACTTAATTTATGCATACTATTTATTTTACTTTTCAAATTCTTTCTGTTTTTCAGGATTCAATTCAAGCTCTACCTTGCTCTTAGAGGCATTCCCTTACTACTTTCCTCTTTCCCACTCATATAAGCATACATACTGGCTTTTTATGAAATCTTCTTGTAACGAATGTTTGTACCACATAATCTGAAATCCTCTTATTTTTTTTTATTTTGTGTAAGCTTTATTTTTTATATAGGATTATGATCTAAACATGTTTAGGACCATGACTATATTATAGGTTTTTATTTTCCCACAATTCTAATGATGAACAGTAAAGAAATAATTTCTGTGTCTACAAACTTACAGGGTTGAGAAATAATTTCATATGTAAATATAATACATTCTTGCCATTTTGATAAATTCTAAGTATGCTTATCTTTTCAGTGTATTTGTTACTTTTCCCTTCAGTGATTAGATGTACTTTTTTTCTATTAGTGTGTGTATGTATGTATGTATGTATGTATGTATGTATGTATATGAATTCTTTCCTCTCTCCCTCCCTCTTTCCCTTCCTTCCTACCTTCCTTCCTTCCTTTCTTCCTTCTTGCCTGCCTGCCTACCTTCATATTATATTTTGAGAAGCATCTTAAACTAATGTTCCAAATAATATACTTGGCTTGGTTACAAGAAAGTAATCTACCAAAGTATATTCTATAAATAAATAGTCTCTTTTCATGCTTTTCACTGTATATAATTTGAAATAAAGTGAAAAAAATTGTTTGAATGATCTTTTTATTTTTGAAGAATTATAAGTAGTAATTAGGGGACAAGGATCTTGATTGTTACAAATCAGTTTTAATAAATGTGATCTTAATTTTTAGACTATCCTGTACACTTGTACCAATACCATAATTTTATGAAAGAATAGCTATGGACTAATTTTAGATAAAGCATTAGGAATTAGAATTTGAGTTCCTGTAATGTTATTTTGATTGAAGACTATTTCAGCATTTAGTTTATGCTGTACACTTCCTATTTGAAATAAAAGCTAGAATTACTGCTTTAAAAAGACCACTATGGTTTGTTCCTAGCCAATTTTATGCTATATTAACAGAAAAAAAATGCACTTTGATTATCACTACCTCATATGGATATTGTGCCATTATAAAAATTCAGCAAATCTCACCCTCTCTCCCCATTAAATTACTTTTATTTCATTCTTTTTTCATTTTATTATGTATTTATTTGTTTTATTTAATTTAAAAATTTATTTTATTGTTTGAGAGAAGGTGAGACAGAGACAGAGAGAGAGAGAAGAGGGGAGGGCCCAGAACAGTCTCCATAGTTATACATCATTAATTGTTAAACAAGGTTTCTTTCCACACAGGTGGATGTGAGGCCGTGCAGGGCGGGAACTGAACAGAGGGCCTCCTGCATGGGTGGCGAGAACCTTCACCACCATCCTGGTGGTTACCAGTTGCATCACAGTTCAGCACATGGGTTTGCAGGGGCTGGGACTGGGATTCAATCCCTGGATCTTGCATTTGCAAGGCAAACACTCAACCTGCTGAGCTATCCCAGCATCTCTCTCTTTTTTTTTAAGACACCCTAAATACCAATGCTCAGGCTCTACCTCATATTATTTAAATAGAATTTTTGGAGATAGGACCTGGTCATAAGTATTGTATTTTTTGAAAGGTTCCAGTTCTACAGTTAGGTCTAGTAACAGTTGTATTCAATCAGTAAGCCTTCATGTTTATTCATCTTGATGTTTAATTTATGAACTTTTTATTTAATTTGAATTATTATTTTTCATATGAGGGAAACATGTTAATTTTTTTTTAATGACTTTATACTGTTTTATAGTGAAAGTGTGTTTTCATTGGAATCATCTGACTGAATTGGCCGTTTTTACTCTTTTACCCCTTTTAAGATCCAAGGAACTGGAGATATTGTCATTTCAAATGCATATGTGGATCTTATGCCAACATCTAATATTTTAGACAAGACACCCTCTGAGGTATGTTTTAAAAATGGATATCTAAGTAATTTCCTGATTTTGGAATTTCATTTAGGATTACTTTAGGAATGTTCTGACTACTTTAAAAAATTAAGAACTGTGAAAGATTCTTAATTCTTGAACTAAAGGACATTAATTCAGAGCTGCTTAGAATAAAAGGAATATTTTAACAACATAGTTTTTAAAAATTTTGGAGGTGATATTGAGGTGTCATTGAAGATAAAATAATTTATTTTGTAGGTTTAGGGTACTTAAATCAGTTATTTAATGACAAACATCAAGCAAACAATATTTTGGAGAAAAAACGATGAAAAAGTTAACTATTCTGTACCCTTTCTTAATTTAAAGATTTCTATAAAGCTTTATATAGAAATATAAAAGCATTATCATATAATATTTATTAAAACATTCTTGTTATTTTCTATTAACATTCTGAGGCTTTTAATAAAAGTATGAATATTCTGTCTCTTAAAATATTAACTTTGTAAAGTTGAGGTTTTCATACCTCTATCTCATGATCTTTAATTGTCTGTCATAAACCATATTATCACATAAATGAGGATTAAAATCCTTTAAAGAAGAATCTAAACTTAGGAAGTTTTAGAGGTAGAAATAAATTCAGTCTAATGTACTTTAGTTTTATTTTACAAATAAAGAAACAAGACCACAGAAGTTGATTGATATGTCCAGTATCTTCCTGTTGAAGTTAGTTGGGACTTTGGTTGTCCATTTCCTAGTTTACTACTAAACTGTTATTTCTGAATTCTTTTTAAAGATTTATTTTTATTGTTTTTGACAGAGAGAGAGAGAGAGAGAGAGACAGACAGAACGGGGAGGGCCCAGAATAGTCTTCGTAGTTGCACATTATTGGTTTTTCCACATAGTTTCATTCCACAGGTAGGCTCGGGGCTGCACAGGGCAGGAAATGGACTGGGGTCTCACCCCGGCGAAAACTGAACTGGGGGCACTCCATAGATCAGCATATGGGTCCACTCGGGCCGGGGCCGGGATTCTATCCTTGGTCCCAAGGGCTGCAAAATGAGCGCTTAACCTACTGAGCCATCCCGGCTTCCCCTATTTTTGAATTCTGATAAATGTAAAAACCTATTAAGAGTGCTGGGGTTCTGAATGACATCAATAAATATAAGAAAAGTGAAAGATGTCTGTTGTTTAAAAAAAAAAACTGGTTTACTTATGTGCAGAGTTTTGAAAAATCATCATATATATATATATTGTAATCAGTTTTCCCCTTGAGTCATTTTTACAAAACTCTTAAAATTAAATTTTCTCTTTTCCCTAGGGTGAGGAGCTTCAGAGTACTCTTGTATTTGAGGAAATAGGTCGCCGTCTACAGGATGTTGGGCATGATGTGGTAAAGAAAGTAAATGCTGTATTTGAGTGGCATATCACTAAAGGTGGAAATACTGCAGCTAAGTGGAGTAAGTTATATCCCTGACTTTATAATATTCTGAGGTAACTCTTAGTAAATAAAGTATGCGTGTTATAATTAAATCCTGTGTCTTTGAAGGTAGGTAAATTTTGTCTTCTTAGTTAAGTTATGCTTCATGGGAAATAATAAGTCTCAGCATACCCAAAGACAGGTATGTTTTTTAGAGATGTAGGGAATCAAATAAAATGAAAATAATCTGTTTTAAAGATTTTATTGTAGTACCTGAAATTAATAATTTTAAAAAGTCATCTTAGCTGTATGCTTCTTTAACTAATCTTCAAATTTCTGTTAAATGTAAAGCAACTTCATTAGGTTGGGTGAAATATATACATATTTTTTTTTCTTAAATTTATTGGGGTGACATTAATTGATATCAATTACATTGTTTCCCGGTGTACAGTTCTACATTACATTGTCTATACATCGCATTATGTGCTCACCACCCAGAATCAGTTCACTTTCCATCAACATGTGTTTGATTTCCCCTCCCTACTCCCCCTCCCATCTCTTCCCCCCCCCACCATCCCCCCACTCAGGTAACCGCTAAACTATTGACTGTGCATGAGTCTTTGTTTCTTTGTTCCTTTCAGTTTTATATTCCACCTATAAGTGAGGTCATATGCTTCTTGATTTTTTCATTCTGACTTATTTCGCTTAATAAGATGTTTTCAAGGTCCATCCATGTTGTCACAAATTGCTGTATTTCATCTTTTCTTATTGCTGAGTAGTATTCCATTGTGTAAATGTACCACAACTTCTTTATCTAGTCATCTATCAGAGGACACTTCGGTTGATCCCACGACTTGGCCACTGTGAACACTGCTGCGATGAACATTGCGGTACATGTATCTTTGCGGATTAAGGTTTTCAGGTTTTTTGGGTAGATACCCAGGAGAGGGATTGCTGGGTCATATGGCAATTCCATTCCTAGTTTTTTGAGGAATATTCACACTGCCTTCCAAAGTGGTTGTACCAATTTACATTCCCACCGGCAATGTATGAGGGTTCCTTTTTTGTCCACAGCCTCTCCAGCACTTGTTATTCCTTGTCTTGTTGATTATAGCCATTCTAACAGGTGGTGGTATCTCATTGTGGTTTTAACTTGCATATCCCTAATTGCTAGTGATGTTGAGCATTTTTTCATGTATCTGTTGGCTGTTTGTATGTCTTCAGGAGAGAAGTGCCTGTTTAGGTCTTCTGCCCATTTTTTAATTGTATTATTTGTTTTTTTGTTGTTGAGTTGTATGAGTCCTTTATGTAATTTAGATATCAGCCCCTTATTAGAGGTATTGTTTGCAAATATTTTCTCCTATTCAGTTCGTTTCTTTTTTACTTTGTTGACAGTGTCCTTTGCTATATAGACACTTTTTAGTTTGATATAGTCCTATTCATTTATTTTTGCTTTTAATTCCCTTGCCTTTGGGGTCAAAGTTCATGAAGTGCTCTCTGAGCCCAGTGTCTATAAGTTTATTGCTGATGCCGTCTTCTGTGCACTTTATAGTTTCAGATCTTATGTGGAGGTCCTTAATCCACTTTGAGTTAATTTTGGTATGTGGTGACAGTTCACAGTCCAGATTCATTCTTTTGCATGTGGTTTTCCAATTTTCCCAGCACCTTCTACTGAAGGGGCTTTCTTTTCCCCGTTGTATATTTTTTACTCCTTTGTCAAAAATTATCTGTTCATATATTTGTGGGTTTATTTTTGGGTATTTGATTCCATTGGTCTGTATGTACTAGTATAGACTGAGGTCAGGGAGCGTGATGCCTCCAGCCTTATTTATTTATTTATTTTTGGAGGATTGCTTTGGCAATTTGGGGCCTTTTGTGGTTTCATATGAATCTGATAATTTTTTAATCTATTTTTTGAAAGAATGTCTGTGGAACTTTGATGGGAATTGCATTAACTCTGTATATTGTTTTGGGTAATACGGCCATTTTAACTATGTTGATTCTTCCAATCCATGAACATGGAATATCCTTCCATTTCTTTGTATCTTCTTCAATTTCTTTTAATAGTGTCTTATAGTTTTACGTGTATAAGTCCTTCATGTTCTTTGTTAAGTTTATTCCTAAGTATTTTATTTTTGTTTTGATCGCAAATGGCATCATTTTTCTCATTTCTTTTTCTGAAGTGTCATTGTTTGTATATAAAAAAGCTGTGGATTTTTATACATTGATTTTGTATCCTGCAACTTTATTTTATTCATTTGTTATTTCTAACAGTTTTCTGGTGGAATCTTTGGGGTTTTCTATATAAAGGATCATATCATCTGCAAAAAGTGACTTCTTCATTTTCAATTTGAATGCTTTTTATTTCTTTTTCTTGCCTAATGGCTCTGGCTAGGACTTCCAGCACTATGTTGAATAAAGTGGTGACAGGAAACATCCCTGTCCCATTCCTGATTTTAGAAGAAAAGGTTTCAGTTTTTCTCCATTCAGTATGACATTCGCTGAGGGTTTGTCATATATGGCCTTTATTATGTTGAGGTATTTTCCTTCTATACCCATTTTATTAAGTGTTTTGAACATAAATGGATGTTGTATGTTGTTGAATGCTTTTGCCACATCAATTGATATAATCATATGGTTTTTATCTTTAATTTTGTTTATGTGGTATATCACATTGATCGATTTGCATGTGTTGAACCATCCTTGTGCCCCTGGGATGAATCCCACTTGA
>PVKE010002581.1:25989-81254 GCA_004027555.1 Craseonycteris thonglongyai | reverse complement strand
ACTGACTTTTTCAATTTTGTGCCACTATGAAAAATGTTGCAGTAGACAACTTTGAAAATGTTCTTGTATACTAGGATTTAAATTTTATGGAATAATTCCCCAAAGGTGGACTTATGGAGTTAAAAGATTTTTTTTTAAGATTTATTTTATTGTTTTTGACAGAGAGAGACAGAGAGAAGTGGGAGGGCCCAGAGCAGTCTCCATAGTTGACAGCATTAGTTTTCCATATAGTTTCACTCCACAGGTGGGCACAGGGCTGCGCAGGGCAGGAACTGGGCCAGGAGCCTCCCGCATAGGTCCCGGCAAGAACTGAACTGGGGGCACACCCCAGTTCAGCATATGGGTCCGCCTGGGCCGGAGCCGGGACTCGAACCTCAGTCCCCGGGGCTGCAAAGCGAGCACTTAACCCACTGAGCCATCCCAGCTTCCCCTCATCTATTTTTTTTTAATAGGCAAATATGTCTACTTTTTTATGACTTCTGAGTTTGAGTTTAGATATCTGTACCCCTAAATTGTTCATCAGATTCTGGATTCTCTTTTAAGAATTTTGTTGCTTCTTTTATGTACCGTATTTTTTTTTAAAGCATCAGGAATTTATTTTTATATCTAGTGTCAGTATGGATCCCATTATCAAAAGTATATTGATTATCTACTATTCAGTGAGCACTATGTCTCTAAGCTAAAATGAAATCAATTAAACCTCTTATCTGCAAACACCTGCCACATACAGACCACCAGTGACAAGGCAAGAGGGCATCAAAACCTAAGTAATAATTTCTACCATCCAAAAACATAAGGTCCCATTATTTAAAAAAAAAAAAAATCACAGGTAAAAATGGTAGTTCTATATTATTTGGCTACGGCTACCATAACAAAGTTCTACAGACCAGGTGACTTAACAGAAATTTATTTCTTCACAGTTCTAGAGACTAGAAGTTCAAGATCAAGGTGTTGGCAAGGCTGATTTCTTCTGAGGGCTCTTCTAGGCTTGAAGATAGCTAATTTCTCCCTGTGTCTTTACATCATCTTCCTTCTACGTTTCTGTGTCCTAATCTCCTCCTACTACTGGATTAGGACCCATCCTAATGACCTCACTTTAAAGATCTTTTCTCCAAATAGAATCATATTCTGAGGTACTAGGGGTTGGGACTTCAACACATGGATTTTGAGGAAACATCATTCAGCCCATAACACATTTCAAATAATTTCTACGGCCTGTAAGTACCATTGGTGTTCACATGAGAGAGAAATCACTGGACAGTCAGTGAAAACTTTATGAGGAGCTTTTTTTTTGTGTGGAATAATAATTTAATGCTCACTGTGGCCCTGACTGGAAGTCAAGCTCAGGCACAATTAGGGCACGGCTGGACTCCCATGAAGTTACACACAGGCAAGGAGGCTGGATGTTGGCGGGGGGGGGGAGGCAGGGCAAGGGGAGCTCATAAATAGGGCCCAGCCTGGGTCTGGGGGCTCTTGCTGTGTGGGCTGAGCCGGCCTAGGTGGTGGAGGAAGTGGCACTTGAGTCAGCTGCCTTCTCCCAGTCCTCTACTGACACGATGGTGGCTTTGCAGAAGAAGCAGTCCTTGTTGTTCATCAGGTGCTGGTTGATGCAGGCTTTGCAGGACTTGTGGCCACAAGGCTGGAACAAGGCAGAGATGGGGTGAGCATAGCAGATGGGGCACAGGTCCTCCTCGCTGGTGGGCAGGGAGGCAGCTGCTGCCTGGGCAGACGCAGAGATCAGGTGTGCCAGCATCTGCTCCACCTGGTCCAGCTCCTCATAAAAAAAAAGCTCCTCATAAAGAGATAGGACTGGAGACAGACATTGAAAGATGCTTAAGATTTCAGTTAGGGGATGCTGGGATAGCTCAGCAGGTTGAGCACTTGCCTTGCAACCACAAGGTCCGGGGATTGAATCCCAGCCCCAGCCCATGCAAACCCACATGCTGAACTGCAACACACAACTGGGAGCTGCCAGAATGGCAGTGAAGGCTCTCCCTTCCCATGAGGGAGGCCTCCAGTTTGGTTCTGCCCCATGCAGCCCGACATCCACCAACTATGTCAAAAAACTGATGATGCACAACTGTGGAGACTGCTCTGGACCCTCCCCACTTCTTTCTCTCTCTCTCTCTCTCTCTCTCTCTCTCTCTCTCTCTCTCTCTCTCTCTCTCTCTCTCTCTCTCCTCTCAAAAACAATAAAATAAATCTTTTAAAAAAAAGCTTTTAGTGCAGCTACAAAATCCTTTCTGTGAGATGAGAATAAGCAAAGTTATAGCTATAAACATGGTATGATGGGATCCTGATGAGGTAACCAGGCTGCCCAGTAGAGATAGTTACTTTGGGAAGAGGGAAGTGAAAGATAAAATTGAACTTACTGAGATTGTATAGTAAGTAATCTGGATTTAGTTTAGGTTTGATGAAGAAGGCAAAAAGAAGCATCATAATTTCTTGTGAAATTTCTCACAAATGAAAACTGGATTTTTCCTTCCTGAAATGCCACTTCAGTATTGACAGAAGTTGATGAGTGTGTGTTTATAGGAAATAAAGGTGACAGCAATATTTTGAACCAGGTGGGTGTAAATGATGGTGCCATTGAGGTTGTGGCATACAGAATCCTAGATGGAGAAGAAAGGTGACCACTGGTTCCTTTGAGCGGAGGTGGGGGGGGTGTTAGACGGAAGTATTCAGTAAGGAAATTAGGGCAGGAGCTCGGAGGGGTGCGGGGGGGGGGGCGGGGGAGTCAAACCTGAGGTATGTATTAGGAAGTCATCAGCATGAAGTGACTGTGGGACAGTTCCAGGAGCTGTGAGGTGGATGGTTCCGTCCAGGAGGGAAGGGACTGTTTGCTTACCCAGCAAACTTCAATTTAGCATCTACTATGTTCCAAGCATTTCCTTAAGTGCCAGGAATGCAGAAACCTCATCCTCAGTCATACAGGCAAGGAGCAGTCAATAATGTTAAATGCTGAGGAAGGCAGAGATAATAAGGATCGATAAAGGGCCTTTGGATTTGTCCCATAAAGTTTCAACAGGGTCTTGGTAGTAGAAGGGGGAACATTTGATGAGAAAATGGAGAAAAGGGTGAGACTTCCTTTTTCCCCAGGATCTGATTTGTTTTTCACTCTCTTGGCCTTTTACTCAGATTCTTTGCCACCTTCAATTTAATTAATTTTTGTTTACGATGATAATGTTCTAACGTGTTAATGCAGACTTTAAATAATAAAATCAACTTAAAATCTAGTCACAGGTCACTTTCCTGTTTCTATGAATCTAATAGCTTGATACTATATTTTTATGTTTACAAGAGCCAATAGAAGCATTTTATAAGCAGCACTGGGACAGATGATGAGCGAAGGGAAGGAAAATCATAAAAACACTGTCCATACTGGCTCCTTCTGCCTGTGCCATCCTAAAACAGTATGCAGACAGGGCCCTGCTAAACGTTTAAGTTCCCTCCACCTCCTCTGTCTATTCCTGTGGAGAAGGGAAAGAGAGAACAGGGGAGAGCTTCCAGGGATTTGTTTGGAAAAGGGCATTCACTCCTCTCTATGACTAATCCTATTCACATGGTTTCATTCACAAAGACCTCATTTTCTTTTCTTTTGTTTTATTCAAAAAGTGTGTGGTTGTCGTGGTTGTCTGTTGTGAGTGTGGTTTTGTACATGACACCTCTGGGAAGTACTCCTAACTCGCGGGTCTCTGTCATCCAGCAGTTTCCCACTAGGTTTCGAAATGAATGAGCTGGGTAGCATCGGATTATGAACACTGTTGCCATCAGTCTGTTCAGCTAGCGGGGCAGGCATGGGACTAAGTTAAACATGGATGAGTCTCCATCCTGGTTGAAGGTGATTGATACTGCCAGTCACGGTTGTGTATGCATAGTTTTAAATGTTCATTGATTTTGCCAGGCCCCTGCGGGAGGCCCCTGGCCCAGTTCCTGCCCTGCACAGCCCTGTGCCCACCTGCGAAATGAAACTATATCGAAAATTAATGATGTTGTACAACTATGGAGACTGCTCTAGACCCCCTTCCTTCTCTCTCTCTCTCTCTCTCTCTCTCTCTCTCTCTCTCTCTCTCTCTCTCTCTCTCTCTGTCTGTCTCCTCTCTCTGTCAAAAAACGATAAAAATAAATCTTTCAAAATTAAAATAAAAAAATTAATGTTCATTGATTCGATTCTTTCTGACTCAATGTGATTAGTATGGTTTGAAACAATCCAGTGTCTCTGTACATCTAAGAATTAGGGATCATTACTGCCCCCTTTATTATATGCAATCATGATCTATTACTGCCCTTAATGCTCAGCAGAAAAATGTATACTCAAATACCTGTTAAATATAGGCCTTTCTCCAATAAGCATGGATAACCCTCTTTTAGCCTGGCCTACTGTATATACTGAACAGACATTCTGCACAAATGCAGTCAGAGAACAGGGGTGTCAAGAATCATGAAAAAATCACCAGCAATACTTCCTGAGAAGCCTGTTATCTCTTTAAATACAAAGCCACTCGTAATGAACACTAACAACCGAGCTCACAGACCCTCACAGGCTCTAATGATGTGGCTTCAGCTCGGAGAACTTGGCCATATGGACAGGAAGAGCAGAAGAAGATGACAAATTTGATTCTTCCTCGGTCAAAGATTTTAAAGGCAGATCTGAACATTCTAATAGCGTGAGGTTTCCAATACTGGCAAAAAGATGAGATTCGGCTTTTCAGGAAAAAGTCAAGCGCCTGGTTTGGGCCATAACTTGAGGTGGCACTTCAGCGGGAACCCCAGGCAGGGCTTGGATGAATGGGTCACCTTGTGAGGCTGGCGTTAGGGGGTGAGAGAGACAGCAAGATTCTACAAGAATCATACCCGTTTTTAAAGATTTTCTGCTAGTCTCTCCCTTCCCACCCTCGGAACTGCAGGACTTTATTCCACAATAGCAAACTATGCATTTCTTTTCTTCCCCTTCTCTCCTCCCCTGACCTCTCCAAGCCCTAGACCACCAGACAATGGGCAGGAAGCACATGGTGAGGAACGTGATCGGGGTTGGTTGGGGGAACAGAAGTATTTTCTCTTTCTCCCAGCTTTAGCCCCAGTGATTGATTGATAGATAGATAGATAAAATTTTTCTATTTACCCCAAAAGGAACACATTGCTTGACGATACGTCTGTCATTGAATACTGGTTTCTGATCACCTTTCTTGTAGGTATCTCTAAAGGAGAAGAGCCAAAAATATTGAGACCCCCAAGGCGGCCCCGGAAACCAAAAACATTAAATAACCCTGAAGACTGCACGTACTATTATCTACTGCATGTAAGTGGCTCGCTCTTATTATCAGATGGTGTCACCCAGAATCTGGCCCTCTGGTAGCATCCACCAGACTGCGACCACACCAGGCCTGCCAAAGGGGAGGACTCTGCCAAAGGGGAGGACTCTGCCAAAGGGGAGGACTCTGTCAAGGGGGAGGACTCTGCCAAAGGGGAGGACTCTACCAAAGGGCAGAGCCCCTGGCTTCCGCTTCCCTGTCTGTCTCTGGTCCTCTCCTCTCCCCCAGCCCCAATTCCTCACTATCCAGGGCTCTCCCCGCGATCGTGTAACCCCTCTGTCCTCCCAGCAGTTTTCTCTGCTGGCCCAGTACCCTGAGCTGATATGCAAATAGTCACCCAGAAAGAAAAGCAGGAGCTCTCCAGGGAGGGGCCTTACGGTAAATAAATAAACAGGCGAGCTATGGTGTCAGAAGAAAGGCAAGGAGGGGGAGAATGAGGTGTTTACTGAGCACCTTCTATGATTTCTGTTCACTAAATGTATTGGGGTGACATTGGTTAGTCGTTATAGAGGCTTCGCGTATACAATTCCGAGCACCTTTTACATTCCAGGCCTGGAGTGAGCCATGGTCACTTACCCTGAGATACCGAACCCCAGAAACAGCCCTGAAGAGGGTAAGAAGGGGGCACCCCCATCTCACAGATATGGAACTTCCTGCTTGCCAGGGTCCTTACGGTACGGAGGTCCTCGGACCCCAGGCTCTGTCACTCGCCGTGTGCAGCATGAGAGCTCATGGGCATCACCTCTCAGCCTGCCCTTCCTGTCCCACTCCTGTTCTCCGTGACTGTCACCACCATTGCCTGGTTGCCTAAGCCCGGAACCTGGGCAGACCCTGGCTCCAGCCCTCTCGCTCACATCTGACATCTCCTCAGTTACTCGAACGTGTGGCAAAGGCTGGCCCCCATTCATCTCTGTCCCCTCTCCTCACCGTGACTGCCCGATTTCAGACCATTACCGTTCCCCACCTGGACTGCTTCAGGCCCCACCTAACCTCAGCCTCTCCAGCCTGTACCCGAAAATTCCTCTACACCATAAACTTGACCGTGTGGCTCCCTGGATAGACCTGGTGACAGTTCAGCATAAAGTGCAGATTCCTTCCGAGGCCAAAGAGCAAAGAGCAAGATGAGAAAGCAGCAAGCTTTTCCTGTGAACCCTGAATAAGTAGTCGTCACTAATGTTCAGTGACCTTTATTACCTGCAACTGAAATGACAGTTGATGGCTGGGGCTTCAAGCAGATACCGTGATTATCAGTATGAGAAATTAGAAGAGACTTTCAAGCAAGGAGGAATGTGTGTGACTAACAACAAGCCAGTCAGGGAGAGTTATGAAGCAGATGCTGAGCCTCCCTGTTGAGTCATTTCCCCACAAACGCTTACTTGCTCCTTAAACCGTTGGTTTTCAAATGAATGGAAAGTGTTTTAATACATCGTAAGGTATTAGGAACTGGAATTCTTTTTATCCCCCAGAGTCTTGAAATCTGTGGCTTTAGTGAAAACTAAAACCTGGAAAACGAGTCTGTTGTTACAAGTGGAAAACACACCATGTGCTCATACTTCTCTGGCCCTTCCCCTGTTTCACGGTGAAATTTACATCTCTGCTGGGGCCAATGCCCTTGACTTTCCGAAATACTTTCTGTACTGTGAAATGGTCTTCATGAAAATCTCTCTGAAATATATTCTACTGCATGTTTTAAACCTCATCTTGATGGTCACTGTAGTGAGCAAAAATGTTCGCGCTTTATTCAGATCTGTGCTTATCAGGGCGACACCCCATCTTGCTGCATCCTGCCCGCCTCTGCCTTTTTTTCCCCCCCAGAGCACTTATAAATATTTATTTCTCTCCTTGTCTCCTGTCTGGCTCTCCCCTGCAGACTATAAGCTCTGTGAAGGAGGGGACTTTGCTTACTGGAACATTCATGAAAAATGCAGTTTCATGCTTCCCTTTGGACCCTAGCAGCTAGGAATCTAAGAGACAAATGGAATACTCCACACAATTTTGGCCTCTTTGTTTCTTATTTGCAACTTCTAATTTGTTACTTTGATTATATGATTGCTTTTATTATAAGCCATCTCAAACAATTGTGTGTGGCGGGGTATATTATTGAGTCACGTTTCAACAGAATATTATAGCACAGGCAAGAATGAAATAAGCCTGAATAGTATATTTCTCTTCTAAGAATTCCCATAACTGAGAATCAACTCATCTACGAGGGCTGTCCCGAAAAAGCTCCAGCCATTGTCAATATAACGAGAACCATCCCATGGTTGAATACTTTCTGGACAGCCCTCATACACCACTTCCCAGAAGGACACATGGATTCAGAATGAAACAAGGGGTCCTTGCAGCCTGAGAATTCAAGGGCAGAATGTTATTTGATTCTTGGTTGTAGGAAGGGGATCTCAGTCACTCAACATCATGCCATCATTTAAGCATAACTGTGGATTATAGGAAATCGTTACCAAGAACAAGACAGACCTTTTTTTTTTTAGATAATGGATCAAGGAGGCAGGACCTCTATCATATTAAACCAACAACCACAACAGCAAACACCACTCTGGTCCCAGGGATCATTAACTGGACCGCTAGGGACCGTTGTACCTATGCGGGTAATATAATTATTTGTAAGCACCTCCTAGTCTAGGGCATTGAGTCAAGAATGTGAAGTAATAGGAAATGAGAAAGAGGACAGGAATGCAATTGGTGCCCAGCCCCTGACACTGTGATTTCCTCAATGGTCCACTCCCAGACTTGATACATGTAATAAGCATTGGCTTCTACCTCATCCACCCACTAAAATACCAACACATAAGAATTAAATCAACTATGAACTGTTAGAATCAGCCCACATTTTCATATATTACAAATAACAAATCATGAGGAAAAAATGATTTAGAGTGTCTGAAAATCCTAGGGAAACCCTCCATGCTTAGAAACCACTCTTCGTTACCATTTTTATTATCTTGCATTTTTATGGTCCCAGCCAACTTGATGTATGCATTAGGGTTTCCATAATTATAGTATCTTCAGCTTGTTCCAGGTGAATGTGGTATTTGTTTTCTCTGCCTAAAAGACATACATGCTGTTGCCACATGTAAATACATGAGCTCAAATATATTGAGCTAGCAAACAGTGAAACACATTACTAATGTTACAATACAAAAGATAATATTGCTTTGTATGTAAGGTAAAATGAAGTACCATTTTGTTAGCGCTCAAACTGAAGTATTGATTAAAATAGATCTAATTATATTTGTACTTAAATGTTCTAAGTTATGCCTTAACACATAAAGTTCTCAACTCTGAAAGCATTCTGGAAATGAAAGTAAGTATTACCCATGCTGCACTTTTATGCCATAAATGTAAGGTGACCAGACGTCCCGCTTTTGGCAGGACAGTCCCAATTTTTAACAGTTTGTCCTGCATCCCACAGTGTTTTAAAAAAGTCCCGATTTTTGGAAAGAATGCACGACAAGCTAGGGGACGGCGGGAGATAGACCAAATTTTTAATCAAGAACCCCCTTCCCCCTGGTCAATGGTGTCCTGCTTTACCAATTTTCAAATCTGGTCACCTTACAATGGGCTCCAATAGGATGGTGAAGTCACATTTCATTCTTTTGATAACTGTTGCACCTGCACTTACTGTCCACCCATCTGCTACCTGCAGACAATGAGACATTTAATCAAGACAACAAAGCAGCTTAATTCATCTGCCTAAGTCACAATTGCCTTTGTGAAGACAGGTGGATTTTCCAGAAATTCTGACATTTTGTTCCCTATTTGTAGGTAGATAGACCTTCTGTAATCTTGTGTATACCAGTCACTGTGTGGTAAACTCTTTTTTTGTATGAAATGCAAGTATTAATTTTATTCCAGGCCTTGTAAAAATAATCACAAATTCATTATATGTAAGCTTTGAGTGAATCATATTTCTTTAGATTTCAAACATATTGTGTCCATTTGTTTATATCTAAGTTAGCTGGATAGGAACAAATGTATTTATATATTAAGATCATAGTAATATATCAATTACATTATATTAAGACCATAATATTATATAGATTTTTTTAATTGTTCTATTTATTCCCTTTAGAAATCAATCCAAGAAGAAAAACGAAGACCAAGGAAAGATAGGTAATTATTATTTGTAGAGTTCAATTAGTCATCTTATCAATCCAAAATATAAATCTATATTCAAATTACATTAATAATCACCATTTTTATGTGGGTAGGTTTGGAAAGTATTGTGCTCATAATATAATTATATTATAAATACCTGTAAGTGGTTTCTATGTAATTGACAAGCTCTTGTCTATTGGAAATATATTGAGTGAGCACAGTGCAAGGTGTACATTAGGAACTCAAGTCATTTTGAATGAATTGTACTGTCCCAATACGGAATTTGCTTTCCTTGGTTTATTGATATGGTTTTAATTGGGCAATTTGAACACACCCCTTTCTATGAACTTGCATTCCACAAACTCCCTTTTTGCCTTTTGTTCTTGAAGACATGGGAAATCTCAATTTTATGGATTTGTTAGGAAGATAAGGTTTATGTCACCTGCAAGTGGGGTTCAAATATATTGATCACACCTTCCTTTTCCTATGATATTTCAGCTCCTTTCCCTATGATATTTCAGCTCACCAATACTTAACATTTTCCCACCGTTTTAAACATCTAATTTCCAGACAGACCTAACAGCAATTAAGGGTTCTTCTATTAAGCGTGAGTGCACACAGAGTTCCTATTATAATTTATGAATTGGTGGCATTCTGAAGGTTCATTTATAAATTAGTATCTGTAACTTAAAAAGCACATTTCCCCAGAAACACTGTAACACTTGGCAGTTTTCCAGATCTGGTCCCATTTACCTCATAGGAAGTTCCATCCGACTACAGATACTGAGCACCACAGGTACCTGAACCATCGTCAGAGCAGATCCAAGAATTAAAATGGTTGAGGACATACCCTGTATATATGTCATGTGCAGGAATTACAATCTAGCACAAATAATAATTCCCTAAAGACCAGCAGCTAGGGAGAGAACAGGAGGTTACCTGTGAAGGGAGTAAGGTAAGATCATGAAACACTTTGTACATCAATGTACTGATGACTGATAATATTGGAATGTGCTATGTGTCAGTATATAAAGGTCAGCTTTCCTCATAGCAGCCCAAAGGTCTGTTAGGAACTTGACCTAGATTAGCCAAACTGGGACCCTGTGATCACAGCTGTCAGGTAACTACTAACAATGTACCAAGTTGAAGGCAACCAGGGGAAGCCACTCCAACAGCTAATGCTCTCTTAAAGGTAAAAGGTAAGGGTTTTGTTTTTCTTTTTAATTTATGGTATGTACTATTTTTGCACATTACACAACTTCTATTTTTTTTTATTGTTAAATTTATGGGGTGACCTTGGTTGGTAACAATTACATGGTTTCTAGGTGTATGATTCTACATTACATTGTCTATGCATTGTATTACATGCTCACCACCCAGAATCAGCTCTCCCTCCATCAGCATGTATTTGATGACCCCTCCCTACTCCCCCCCACACCATCACCCTGCTTTCCCACCCGCCTTCCCCTTTACCCTCTAGGCTGCGTCCATGAGTCTTTGTTTCTTTGTTACTTTCAGTTTTATACTCTACCTATATGTGAGGTCATGTTTCTTGATTTTTTCAGTCTGACTTATTTCACTTACTAAGATGGTCTCAAGGTCCATCCCTGTTGTCACAAATGATGACTTCTATTTCTATTAACACATATCTCACTCCTTAATTATAGTAAATAACTTCAAAATAAGAAGACAAGTATCCTGTAAGTTTAAGTGAATAGAAAATTCAGCTGATATGATGGTGTGTTTATTTGTTCTTTCACAGTCAGGGAAAATTATTAGATTTGGAAGATTTCTATTATAAGGAATTTTTGCCCAGTCATTCTGGACCGAAGGAACATAACCCTGGTTCAAGAGAACCAAAACAGCCGAGAGAAATCCAGAATCAATGTTTTAAGACTGATGAAAGGTAATAAACTATATCTTGAAATACAGCATTTTCAATTGTATGCTCACAGTTCCATTTCTAAAGCACTTTCATCTTATATGTGTCTAATGACAAAGCGTTCTAACTGGATGTTGCATCTCTGATTGATATGTTATCTAAAAATAAAATCATAGGTAATATGGTGAAGATATCAGACATCCCAGTTTTTCTAGCAGAGTCCCAACATATACTTGTTTTCTTGCCTTAATTGTTAATAACACTCCTTTTTAAAACTACCCCAATTTGGATGACAAATTTATGGTCATACTAATTATAAACAATAAGCCATCTCCAAAATCTTTGGTTAAGCTCTAACCAATGCAATTTTAATCAGCTATTGGTTTCTCAATTATATTGTGTAATGTCTTAGAATCAGTGATGTCAGACCAAAAAAAAAATTGGGAGAAAGAATCATAAAGCATTTTTTATTTGATTTTTCACTTTAGCATGGACTTTAACATCAAGTAACGTAACCAAATCTAGCTTACATACAACCTTGGGAATTGTTTTTCTTTCTCCAAAAATTCTTTGCGAAGTTTTTAAATTACGGGCACATAATAAGATGGAAATGTGGTGTGTGCGAAATGGATCAATGGCAGGCTATGAGAAGCTGTTTCTGCAAAATCCTAAGCCAGTGTCCCGTTAGCCTAAGGTGGTCAGACCCCTCACCTGTCTATTCTACAGTGTGATATGGTGGTTGAGAGAAGAGGTTTTAGAGTCAGGTTTGGCTCCCGATTCTGCCACTTAGTCGTTGAGTGGCCTTGCTCATGTCCCTAGATGTTTCTAAGCTTCCGTTTCCACATCTGCAAAAGGATTTACTAATAACTAGCTGCCTGACCATGTGACCGAGGTTAAACAGAAGGCTGCATGTGAGATGCTTCCCGCCAGATGCAGAGGGGAAGTGGTCCAGAAAGGTGGCTCGTGCCATCTTTCTTTGCTTTTCCAGAATCTACCCAAACTATTCATTCCCCCCGGATCCAAAAGAAGATACATCCTTTCACCTTGGGATCAAGAACTGGAACCTGTTGGAGCTTAGAGACATTCCAGTCTAACCACAGAGCTCAGTGCATGAAAACACCAAGTGACTTACCCACAGTCACATGGCGAGCTGGCGAACCAAAGCCTAAGCTCTGTCCCTCCCTGATCACGTTGCCTTTCACGGACTCGCCTGCTGTGGAAATCTGCGGCACTCCCTTCAGTTCCCCATGGTGACTGTCCTCCTCACTAAGGCCAAACCTTCCTTTCGTGCCCTGAACCCTGCTCTTTCCATCTCAGGAACATTGTCCTGCAACTGTCCTCTCTCTCTCCTCTGCATCTTGAACGTCTGTTCTCTTTACAGCCTCATTTCTAACCGTCTTGAACACGGTACAATGGGACCCATCGTATAAAGCGCCCTTGACTCAATCCCTCTTCCAGACCACACATGTTCCTGCTCTTCATTATTAAAAGATTCGTGATTCACGGGTGTGATCCAACCTTCTCCATGTCCTCTTCCCATTCTCTTGTGAGCCACTTCACTCAACTTGCTATGCCCACAACTGCCCAAAACTGCCCGGCCAAGGCCACCAGTCTCCACTTTGCCACATTCCATTGTCTACTCTCAGTCCCTATCCCACCCGACCAGCATTTGACATTGTTTCTTTACAATTACTCGTTTTTTTTTAAACATTTCCTCCATTTGTCTCTAAGACAGGACTCGCTTGATTTGTCTCCTACCTCATTCTCTGTTGCTGCTTCCTCCTCGGGCATATCCCATTCCTCTGCTGTATCAACACTTACCCTTGGGACCTTCAGTATCATCGATGTACTTAAAATTCCTGAAGTGAAATCTCTAACCAACATCAGGAATTACGTATCCAACGGCCTACTCAATATCTCCTCTTGGATGTCTAATAAGTAAACTTAGCATAGCCCCAACCAAAATCTTTATCCCCTTTCCCCCCAAAATATGCTCCCCCTACAGCCTTCCCCATCACGACTGGCGACTCCATCCTTCCCGTTGTTTAAGCCAGAAACCTTGACCCCTTTCCTCTATACTCCACATCCAATCAGCAAACTTGCCTTCCGCCTGTCATGCTAAGGCCAGCATCCAATCAGTTCTTACCTCCGCTGCAAACCTAGCGGGAGCCACTATCAGTCTTGCGTGGACGGCTGCAGTGTCCCGTCACGGGCCTCCCCACCTCCCTGCAGCCAGATCCGTTCACCAGTCGTTCCTTTGCTCAGAACTCCCCAGGGTCCCTCTCGCTGTAAGTGAAGTTCAAGTCCTTGCCCTGAACTCAAAGCACGAAGTTATCTACCACGCTATCCCCCATTCCTCCCATCACATCTCTTGCTCCCCTCCCCCACTTACTTCATTCACGCCCCAGTAGCCCCCTTGTTACCTGAAAAGAGCACATGCGCGATAGTCTTGGGACCTTTACATTGTCCTCATCCTGGAATGACTGACCTTCCCTCGAAGATCTGCTGGCTCACTGCCCTCCGCCCTTCCTGCAGGTCTCTCCTCACCGGTCCCTTTCTCAGGAAGGCCTTTCCTGGTCACCCTGTGTGACATCGCTGTCACGCACAGACTCGCACCTGTCACTCTTTCCCCGTTGGCCTGCTTTCTCTAACACCTCTCACCATCCAGTGTGGGGAAAGCTGTGGTCTTCTCCCAGTCAGTCCGCCCGAGCCAGGTCCACCCATCGCCTCCACCGGCGGCTGGTCCCTCGTGGACGTTCCGTGCACAGTTGCGTAGATCTGTGTGGCTGCGTTTCAGGTAGCCCTGCACTTCCACGGGCAAACGCTACGGAATGCAAAGGCAAACGCAGGTTGGCAGGACTGCCCAGCAGTGAGGGAGCGGAGGAAATTTGGCCCAACAGCTTCCTTGAAAACTTGGACCCACGGAGAAAGCAGACGGGGCCCCACAGCAGCTGTGTGGCCAAGGGAGTGATTGGCCAGAGTTGGGGGGAGCGCTTTTTAAGGAACATTGAAGCCGCTTGAGCGAGCACATAGAGTGGTTGTCTGTTCGACAATTGCAATACGTATTGGTTTATTAGATGGGAGTTATTTCGAACCAAACGGAGCTCCCCTTTCTGAACTGAACTTGGCCCTTGGCTTCGCTGCCTCTGAAGCACAAAGACCCCAGATCCCACCGGCCCTTCTGCTGCTGGGCTCAGGGGACTTTTGAAAACCTGCTGAGAACAATTATTGCAGGTCCGTTCGGCCGCTCGCTGCCGGGGTGTTTGGAATGTGCGCGCTCAAAGGCTCGCCCGCGGTGGGCGGTGTGGGAAAGACCCTCCTAACGCCCGGTTGCGGGGGGAGGTGACGCGCTGCCGGAGGTGGCGCCACTGACCCCCCGGCCCTGGGTCTCGCTCGCAGGTGCTGGGCTGCGGAGAACCCCGAGGAGAAGGAGGAGGCAGACGGGCCCACCGCCAACCCCTACGACTACCGGAGGCTCCTGCGCAAAACCTCCCAGCGCCGGCGCCTGGTCCAGCAGGTGTAGCCCGGCCCCACGGCGGCCACGGCCGCGGGAATGCGCCCGAGACGGCGGGGGGCCGGGGCCAAGCGGGGGACCCTCAGGCGCTGAAGCTGCGACCCTGACCTTGGCCGGGGCTGCCCGCAGCGCGCCCCTCCCTGCCGGAGGGCCCCGGAAGGCGGAGACCTGGGAGCCTCGAGGATCGCCCCGCGCCGCGCCAGCACCCTGCACGCCCCCCGGCTCGGGCCGGACCCGGGCCAGGACCCCCGTCAGGACCCCCGTGCATCTCCGTGTTGACTTGTTAGCTCCTTCTGAGGGCCCGGCTGCGCCTGGGCGCTCCCGCACCCCTCCCCTCTCCGTTTTCTGGAGACTTCAAGGATTCCCTTTGGGGACACGCCTCTCCCGGGTTGGCGGGGATCCTGGGGGGTGGGCTGAGTCTGAGAGAACAGAATGAAAGCCCCGCTGGGAGGAGAAGCACGGGGTGGGGGTGGGGGGGCTTTGAAGATGAACTTCACCCCGCACTCGCGCTTTCCCTCGTCTTGGTTATTATTAATGTTCCTCAATAAAGTGCCTTGGGAAGTCCGTGGCTTTCAGGGCTGGTCCGCTATGTTCCCCTCCGGGGCCCATAGGTGAGGGCGACCGCGGAGGGGACACCTTTTGTCTCTGCTAGGGAACAACCCCACACACACGCACACACACACAACTATTCCAAACGCACAGACGAAGTTAAAACCCCTTCCAGGCGACACTAATGTGGCCTCCAGACAAATCTCCACACCCCTCAGCACACTTTGCGCGCGTGTACACACACACACACACACACAGTCTTCCCAGTGGGGCTTCCTTCGCCCCCCTCCCCCCCCCCATAAAAATGCTGGTCCGCCTCTGAGTCAACTGTCAGACTCTCCGGTTCTCCTGGTCTGCATATTTGAGGCGTCTAGGCTGCTCTGAATTCTGGCGACTTTAAGGTGGAAGGGCGGGCAGTGGGTGCACAGAGGTTTGCGCTTCTCGGTGGATGCATCTCATTTTTAAAAGCCGGGTTGCGCTCTGCAATGAAACAGCCTCCACGTCCCCGCCGCCTGGAGCGGAGGAGGCGGAAGGAGGCGGGGTGGCGCGCTGGTTTCCTCGACGGCTGTGTTGGAAGAAGGGTTCTGGCTGGGATGAGGCCTGTCCCTTCCGCTAATAAGTCCCCGGCTCCTGCACCCACAGCTCAGACCCGGCAGACGTTGGGGGAATATTGAAGGAGACGGTAAAGGCGCGCACAGCCATCTGATAATGTTTGCTGTGTGGCTCACCCACCCGACGTGAGGGTCTCACCCCCCAAAGAGGTGACACCTAAAGGCCCCCGGAGGTGAACAGAAGAGACCCGCGCTAGGCGAACTTCCCACGGTGGCAGGGCTGAACTCCAAAGCCAAGTGCGTGCTAGGCCCTGCCCTTTCCTGGGTCCCCGCTGCCGCCTCCCCCCCGGGGCTTCACCCCCACCCCCAACCTGGGGGGCTGTGCAGACCGACGGTGCAGCTGTAGCGGGAGGCAGGTCTGGGCCTGGGTCGGGCACCCACAAAACCAGGGCCGCAGCGCACGGTTCACGGTGGGGGTGGGGAGGGTGGCGGATCTGTCTCCCGGTGTGGCCGCGCCTCCTCCCCCCACCCACCTGCCAGCCACCACCTGGAGGCCCTGGAAGGGGAAAGGGACCCCGCTTCCATCCAGGCTCCCCGTGTGACCCCTACAGACGAGGACCCCGTCAGCCCGGCCCTTCCCTTGCTGGCAAGAGAGGCAACCGGCCTCCTCCCCTTAAACTCCCCCCTCCCCGGGCCAACGTTTGGTGCAAGGATGCGATGTTCTTGTTTTCCTTTTTTCTTGGGCGTGTCTGTTTTTCTTTTTCTTTCCACCTCTCTTCTTTCTCTGCCCCTCGACATGTCGGCCCTGGGAGGACATAAGGGAAAACTTGTATCAGATACTCTGGCGGCGTGGCGACCTCTGTGCAAACCACGGATGAGAAATAGGTCAGCCGAGCAGGCCGGCGGGCGGCGCAGAGCCGGGCCTCCCGCCTCCTTCCCCGAAAGGCCTCGGAAACGCTTTTCTCCAGCGCTGCCGCCCCCCTTCCCATCGGGCGGCTGCCTCCTTTGTGAACTAATGACTGTAATTATTGTTACCTCCCCGAGCTCTTTTGTTATCTCCAACCCCAAGCCCCTGGAAGAGTGGCGGGGAGGGGGGAGGGGCTCTTTCCCCGAAATGGAAGCTTTTATCAAGCAAATTGCCTTTTAGGGAGGGAGGGCGTTGGGGAAGGGCAAATCAGATCCCTTGTGCATCTGAAGTAAGGGGTGTTCAATAAAAAGACGTAAATGCCACCTTTACATTCACAATGCTCCCGAGCTGCGGGATTCCGGAGAGCTTAAACAGTAGCAATTTTAATCAGCGCTTTTAGAAATCCTTTCAATCCAGGGGGTGTGGTTTCTACCTTCCTGGTGTTCTAATTTGTTTCTTCCTTCAGAACTGCGTGTGTGTGTGTGTGTGTGTGTGTGTAACGCTCCCCTTAAAGAACGTTTATGCCTTCGACCACTCATCCACAGGATAATAGAAAAGTTCTGCCACTGGAGCCTGCTGGCTCGAAGCGAAACATTTGTAGCATTTGATGTGGATTCAAACAAAGAACCGGTTAACGACGCGCATCTGCAGGGCTGGAGCGAGAGCTGGGCAGCGGCCCTGCTCGGGGCCCCGCCGGCAAAACCAAGTCTTCACAGCCCAGGAGTCGCCCCCTGGCCCACGAGCGCCGCACGGAGGGGCCGTCCTGAGACGTGGTGTGGTGCCCACCGCGCGCCCGCAGTCTCGTGCACGCTCCTTGACCCAGTTGGCTCTGCGCCCTCTCCTGCCGCCACCCCCAGTCCTGGCCGGCGGCCGCGGGGCAGATCCAAAGGCTTCTCCCGGCTGGGGCACGGGGTAGAGGACAAAGCTTAATGGAGAGATTGAACCAGCCCCCACCTGCCTGGGGACACAGGACTTGGGCATGCACGTGGGCACCCTGGGCCCCAACGACGCCCTTGCTAAACCAGGGTGGAGGGGTGGGTGGTAGCCCAGACTGAGAATCTGTGGGGTCTCTGCTTTCACAGCAGCTTTGGGTGCCTTCGCTCAAGAGGTCAGAGACCGAGTGGCTGGAACACAATGGAAGTGACATGCGCCAGCCCGAGGAGTGCGGGACGCTAGGAAAGCGCGCCGCGGGAGACAGGACGCAGCCGTTTCTCGCCCGGTCCTCCAGCCCGCTCTCCGCCTGCCCAGGAGGCGCAAGGTGCTCGGGACGCTGCCGTCCACTGCCCAGTGTAAGCAGAGCGCACTCCCAGGGCCCCGAATTCTCGTGGCGCCCTCCCTTTGTTGAACAGCTGTAGAGAAAGGGCATTGTAAGACAGGAAAGACTCTTAACTTCCTCAGGAAAGGAGAAACCCCATTTCACAGAGCCCCAGAAATGGCCAATCCCACACATACACACACACACACACACACACACACACACACACACCAACGCTGTCCTGAAGATTCTCGGCTGCGGGAGGGGGGCGGGTCATTGATTTGAAGCCAGCTAAAACGAGGGCCCGGCAGGGGATGCCTCCTTCCCCCTCGGAGTTGGGAAACTTAAGATTGTTTAGCTGGAAACTGCACGCCTCCCACGTCCACGCCGATTCCCATCCCACCTAAGAAGCGGCCTTTCCACGCCTCCGCGGGCCAAAGTCACCCAATGCCCTGACCCCATCCCCCATCAGCTGTCAAGCCTGCCGACTCTAGCTGCTATTCCTCTTCCCCTTCCAAGAAGTTTCCATTCATTGTATTTGGATTCCAACATGGATTTTAATTGCCTCAATCAGCAGTCTTTCTCCCCAGCCTTCGGTCAGAAGCTGGACGGCGGGTCCCGCGACGGCGCCCTCCCCAGCGCAGGGCTGGTGCGCCCCCGAGAGTCGCGCGGCTCAGGAAGCAGGCATTAGGCGCCACTGCGGAGCCCCTCTGCGCTTGGGCGCCCTGCCCCCGCCGTCCCCTGCCCCAGCTCGCGAACTGCTCCCGATTCCCGCACAGGCGCTCGGGCTCCCGAGGTCACGGCGACCTCAGCACGCTCTGGAAGGAAGGCGGCGCGGGGATCGCGCCTCTTTCCCGGGCCCGGGAGCCAGACCGCAAGCAGTACGCCGATCGGTGAGTATATGGCTCTTGGCCACCCTTCCCGCCTGGCCAAAGTCTCCGGCCCACCTCTCGCGGAAGCCAGGGCGCTGTGAGCCGCGTCAGCACCCTGGACAGCGCACCCGAGCCTGGCGCTCAGCGGGGGCTCGCCGGCCAGCCTCGCACCCACTCACTCTGACTCCAGCTCGGGAGCGCAGCCTGCCTCGCACCCTCACGATTCAGCTCCCTCCCTCCAGTTTTCTCCGCCGCCGCCCCCTCATCCTTTCCTATTGGGCTCCCGTGCCTTCAAAAGCGCTCCGGCCCTCCGCGCTTGCCCAGCTCCTTGCTGTGTGGACCCTCCGGTCCTCTTTCCTATTTAACCTCCATAGCTTCCAGAGCGTTGTCACGTCTCAGAGCCCTAACTCCAACACACACACACCGGCGCGCGCACACGCAGACACGCACGTTTCCTGTCCCTGTGTGACACCCACCCTCTGCCTCGCGGCCGCGCGGATCCCCGCGCAGTGCTCTCCTCCCGCCACACGCGCGCGCGCGCGCAGGACCGAGCCCAGGGCAGCTCGCAGACACTTCGCACTCGGAGGCGCCCTGCTCCTGTCTGGCTGCGCTGATGGCATCTCCCGGCTCCGGCTTTTGGTCCTTCGGCTCTGAAGATGGCTCTGGGGATCCCGAGAACCCCGGCACAGGTAAGAGAATCGGGTCCTGCAGCAGGCGAGCTTGGCCTGGGGGCTTGCGGGGCTAAGGGAGACGAAGGAGGTCTTCAAGCTGCAACAGGGAACTTCGCCCTGCTCTCGGGGTAGCTGTCTGTTTTGCCCAAGGGACCAAACCCCCCACAGGTCCTTATCCCGGGGGAATAACGCCCAAAGAATCCCGAGCCCTTTGCGCCGAAGTCTGGGGGAGCTGCCCCTTCAGAGGGCGTCCTCGACCCTGAATTCCACGGCCCTGGGACACTGCCACCATCTTGGTATCAGGACCCTGGAGAGGGACCGAGTCGCGGTGGGAAAGGGGAAAATCGGAAAGGGGAGAGAATTGGTCTGGCGGAGAGTCTGCGAGCAAAGGGGCCGGCTCGGTGTCTAGGAAAACGCGCCGAAACGAGGCAGGAAGGGGCGTTTGCCTGAGCCGACTGGCGCCTGGAGGTCAAGCGCAAGGGGCCGCGGTGTGGGCTTCTCCTCGGGAAACGCACCCGCGCCCCGAGGGCCGGGCCGGGCTGCCACGCGCCCCTCCCGCCCCTGCCCGGGGAGCCGAGCCCCGGGCGGCCGCTTCGGGGACCGCGGGTCTGTGGACGCCGTTCACCGAGAACGACAGGTCACTGTTCTCTCTCTGCCTCGCTGTCCTCCTGCCGGTCTGTCCTTTACAGCGAGAGCCTGGTGTCAGGTGGCCCAGAAGTTCACCGGCGGCATCGGAAACAAGCTGTGCGGTGAGTGCCGGTGCCCGGGGGGGAGGGGCGCGCCTCGGGTTCCGCGGCCCCAGCAGCAGCGCCGGGGTCGCCCAGCCCGGCGGGGCGGGCGGCTGACCGAGGTCCGCGTTCCGTGTCCTTGCCCAGCTCTGCTCTACGGAGACGCCGAGAAGCCGGCGGAGAGCGGCGGGAGCGAGCCCCCGCGGGCCCCCGCGCGCAAGGCCGCCTGTGCCTGCACCCAGAAGCCGTGCAGCTGCCCCGCAGCCGAAGTCAACTACGCGCTCCTGCACGCAACAGGTGAGGGCGCCGCGCGGGGCCCCGCCCGCCGCGGCCGGGAGCGCCTGGCGCTGGGAGCCCGGCCCCGGGCGTGCAGGCCAAGAGCTAGCGCGGACCTCCGGAGGCTCCTCTGCTGAGAGGGAGCCAGGCTGGGCCTGCCCTGCCCCCTGGGTGCGAGCCCCGGCCCCGCCGCTGCGGGGCTCCGGGCACCCGCGTTCCAAGGGCGCGCTTGCGGCCGCGGCGCTCTTTCTCCAGCGCCGCCCTCTGGGCCGCTGGTGGCCCAGGGCGCCCGCGCGCGGAGCTCCAGGCCGGCTCGGGTGGGACTCGGCTTCCAGTTCAGACTTTCTGAGTCTTTGCATCTCGCAGGAGTCATTTGTAGCTGCGCCTTCCTTAGGAGCACGATTCTGTTCTCGTGTGACCTGCGCGCGGTTTTGCTCCTTTGCGCTTTACACACCTAGGCGTCCCCCCACGCGCGCGCACCGCACGCACACGCGCGCGCACAGACACACACACTGGCTTTGGAAACAGCGGGCCTTAGTAATAAGCCAAAGAGCCTAACGTTGCATGTTCCACTTTGCCTCGTTTGCCCAGAGGCGTCCCTCAGACATTTCTGACGTGAAATATTCCCGAGATCAGTTAAGATGATTTACTGAAAAATAACATTAGGGACAAATCCCTGCGATATAGGTAAATGGAGGCACACTCTTGGAAGGAAGGAAGGAAGGAAGGAAGGAAGGAAGGAAGGAAGGAAGGAAGGAAGGAAGGAGAAAGAAAGAAGGAAGGAAGGAAGGAAGGAGAGAAAGGAAGGAGGGAGGGAGGGAAGAGAGAAAGAAAGAAAAAAGACAAGTTATGAATTGAAATGCAAGAATTCATTTGGGTGGGAAGGAGAAAACATAATTTCTCTCACTCGTTCGACTTTGAATAACGCCTCCCTTTTATAGAAAATGCTCTGTGTTTTCAGAAGATTTGTTTTAAACATACAATCTCTCAGCTCAAAGCGACATAGCCAGATCAAGATCGTGCCTGGATATTTTCATCGTAAAATTACAATGTGGCGTTTTGGTTCTATTCCTCAGACCTGCTGCCGGCGTGTGAGGGGGAAAGGCCGACCCTGGCGTTTCTGCAGGATGTTATGGATATTTTGCTTCAGTATGTGGTGAAAAGTTTCGATAGATCCACCAAAGTGATTGACTTCCATTACCCTAATGAGCTCCTCCAAGAGTATAATTGGGAATTGGCAGACCAACCACAGAACTTGGAGGAAATTTTGATGCATTGCCAAACAACTCTAAACTATGCGATTAAAACAGGTATTGTCCCGTCGGAAACAATAAAGCTCTTTTTTTTCTTTCACGGTCTTTATTTTTGCTATAAAACATTTTCTGTTTTATGGAGTTACGGGTCGTTTCAAATTTACAAAGTTGTTTTCATCATTTAAAACCATGTTGTGATTAGAATGATTGCAGTCAAAAGCACCCTTTGCTATCTGTGTTCATGCTTCTGAAGTTGATCAGATCAGGCACATTATCTAAATATCAATGGTCAGATTGCACCTTGCACGGATGTGACTGTGGAGATTCACCGCTGATGCAGAAGCAGCCGTTTGTCTGCAGAGGCCGGTAGGAGGGACCCAAAATGGAGAAAGAAACAGAACATGGACGCTCCAAAAACACGTTCCGAACAAAAGCCCAAAGGCTAACGTTAGGGCTGGGCATTTCCTTGGCATAGAAATGGTCGGAAATTAGACAACACACCAGCCCACGTAATTACTGAACCGGAGGGATCCTATTTTGGCATTGTCTGAAATGGCCAAGGCTTTGGATTCAAACTCCAGGTTGTCTCTATTTTTAAAGAAATGTACACAAAAGAAAACACATTACAAACTCCCTTAATTCAGACCTGCTCTACAAGGATGTGTGCTTCATAGTCACTCTGTATAGAAGATAAAGAATAAAAGGGGAATCAGATTTTCTTAGGGGCAAATTTTTTCATGTGTTTTGTATTTATTGCCTTTTCACAATATTCTTTACACTCTGTTTTATAGTCCCAGGTGTACCATTTATTTGGGTGCCTTCTAAGCTTTCATTTTATCTACACAAAGTCAGCTACTCCTAGCCCGGGTCGTGATTGCCCCCTTCCTTTCCTATATTGTCTCTAATCACCCTGATAATGGTGGCACTGCATTTCATTAAAGCGATAAAAATAAGCGTGACTGAATATTCAGGGGACGGGGAGAGACCTTACACATCTAAATTGATTTGTGGCTTATTGATTTGGTTTTAAATTTGATCGGTATCATTCTAATCCACAACAAATGGTTTAAGAATGTTTGCTGTGTAATGTTAGCTCTTTTGCTTGGTTTTGTTTTTGTGTTTTTGGATTTACACCTTCTTTAGACCAACAGAGAGGAAAGGTAGGCATAGAAGAACACTTGCGGAATTGATTTACTTTGTTATTAGTAGCCACTTTTGTGAGACTATAGACTTAGAACTAGTTACATAGGGAAAGGTACTTAACTTGATTTCTATCAAACTCAATCTGTGCAGTATAATTTTTGAAGGATTGTTAGGTATCATTTGCCAGATTTTCATGTATCTGTAGGTACAGACCTGAACAATGTTCCTAATTCATTTTTGTTTGACCCTTTCTTCTAACCTAGTATTTAAATGTTAATAGCAAATCACCACCTATTTAAAATGTTATTGCTGCCAAACCAAGAAGGATTTATACAAATGTTTTACATCTTCATCTTCAAAAGCTGCTGGTGTCTGAAATACAATTTAAAGAGTTAAGGTATTAGGAACGACAAGTTAATGGAAGTACTTCTATTAATGTTCCATTTAGTGTCAGGGGGAAAAAAAGACCAATTTAGTACTTAGATTTTTGGCATAATGCTTGTAAAACAAGCATTCCTTGGTCAAGTGTAACTCTGATGCATTTCATTTAAAGTATAGGTAAAATATGATTGATTAAGTCGGATTTCAGAGCAAGGCATATCATTATTAATTCTGTATCAATATTATTCATAGTCCTCTGGTGTTCAGCTGGCAAGTGTATAGGTTTTTATGCGCTAACTTGTATTTGACAACGGGCACTGTTTGGGGCTGTACAGTAGCATCTCTGCTACCATGAGGCATGTAATGCTTCTCACGAGGTTCTTTTATGAATTGCATGTTGTCAACCTGCTTTCTACTGAGAGTCCTTAACCCAATTTCCACCTCGTCTCCAAGCTTAGAGAGGCGTGCGGGGCAGCGGGGGAGAGACTTTAAAATGAAGTCTTCGTGTATTGTTGAAAATACCTCTGGAAGAAGCGTTGGGACAGAAAACAGCACCGCAGAGAGCGATAAGATTCTGGAATAATTAGCGTTTGCGAGGGGGCGGGGCAGTCATGAGAGTCGGTGGTGACGGTGCTTGGGGGCCGCAGGGGGACGTTGTCTGGACATTTCTAACCCACCCGTCAGACAAAGGGGCTGAAGCAATAAAGGAGGCGTCCTCCGATGTGTGTTGCCGGTACAGAGAGAGCAGTTGGGACGACTTGGGGTCTCTCCCCTACTGATGGTTGACACCCGCGTCCCAGGTGCCCGGGGCTGGCTGTCCGCGAGGCGGCGCGTCCTCCCGGCTCGTTTGATCCCCTGCGGGGCGCGTTCCAGGGGCAGGAGCGGCTCTAACCTCACGTTCCTAACCGGATTGCTGGCGCGGAGCCTCGCAGCAGCGGCCCGGCAGCGGCAGCTGCAAGCCCGGGCTGCTGGCAGACTCCCAGGCCGGCCTCTCACACCCTTCCTCTGAGAGAGGCCTGCCTGGATTCACCTGCAGCCTGCAGGGCTCGTAGGACAGGGAGCAAACCTCCTATTTCTGCAGAGGTCATGCTCTTCTGACCTGTCACTCCATCCCCCTCTGCATGTTCCCATCATGATCAGCGAATGAAAAACTTGGGGCAGGAGAGGGTCAAGTGAGAGGGGAGACCAAGGTCAAAAAAGTGTACAAGGAGGGAGCCAGGCCAGGAAGCATCCAACTTGTTTCCCCGGAAGGCAGTCATGGGGTGGGCCATTGGGATATCCCGGGCCTCACACACACACCTTGGAATCGCTTCCAATTTCCTCAGAGCTTTTCCTGCCAGGGTTTCCATCGAGTTAAAGAGTGCGTGATGGCAGACACTGGATTCATCCAGAAGTGCCTAGGACTTGGGAGAGTCGAGGAACCGAGCGATTTGCTAATCCTTGTTCATTTCCTCCTTTAAAGACACGGCTTTGGGGAAAGAGAAATGCAGGGCCCGCCGGAGGGAGCAGACGGCTGTGGTTTCAGCTGTGAGCCCTAATGAAATGGGGAGTCAATGAGGCAGAGAGGAGTAGGGGGGTTGTTCCAGACGGCAGCGGCAGCCCGGGCAGCAAAGGCTTTTTCGCTGTCTGTGGTTGCATAAACTGACAGGGTCAGCCTCCGAGGCCTTGGAAACAGAAAAAAGGAAGACAGACGGGCACTGTGCAAGACCAGAGGGAGGCAAAACAATGGCAGAACAGGGGGAGCTGCACACAACCCAATCTCTTTCGAATGTGCTCTTTTCTTTGCCAGCTCCTATCTCTTCTCAGCGTCTAATTGCCTTGCCACATGCCGGAAGCTGATAAGAGAGCTCTCCAGTCCTAGAGATAAGCTGTGTGTTGACTTTTGTCCCTGCTTTCCCCATGGTCTCCCTTTATCTTGTTTTGCCCAAGCTGGTACGAGAGACTGTCACACCCCCAGGCTTCAGACAGGTGTCCAGGAAGGGGCAGGGGCCTCTTTATCAGGTGCAATTTCCATAACTGTTCATCTTCCAAATTTTTTGCAGCGAAGCAAATCACAGATTTGTAGATAGCTCTTTATGGGGTAAGACAGAGGAAATGAATTCTAATGAGATACTTACCCTCATGGTTTAAACAATAGCCTCAGGAGTATTTGGATGTCAAACCCTTTCAAGAGTCTTAGAGATATCCAGAAGTTAATTAGGTGAGCCTTGCTTACTGGACTGATTGGTCCACTGACTGTATCTTCCTGTAGCTTGTTGACAAGACAGTGGCATTGAATGGATGGATTCAGCTTTATTTTAAATCACAACTCTGAAGGAGTTCTGTTGTTTACAATTTAATCTTTGGACAAAAAAGGGGAGGGTGATTGACAAGAATTAGGTTTGTCCATGCCATCTTTAGACAATCCTCACCTTCTGAATCCAGGGCGAATCATTTGACAGTGTCCTATTTTCTAATTTTTGCCTTGTTGTTGGTAATCATCAGCCATTTGTCACTGATATTATTATGAATGTTGGCATGCCTGGCGGGTATCCTGGAATGACTGATTTCCACAACATCTTCAAAAACAACAACAACAACAAGAAAAAAAAAAAAAGAGGATTTTTAGCAATACCAGGATAAGCAAGAAAAGCCTGACTTTGAATCCCTCTGGAATGCACTGGCATTTTAGTTTGCAAATATATCAAAAGAATGCTAGGAAATTAACTGGTGTGTTCACATTGCAAACCACGTCTGTTACTTTTATAGGAAATGTTCAAAGGAAGATTTTTAGAGTGTGTTCTAAGCAATACCAAAATCCAAACTAGTCTCTCTTGTTAAAGGAAATGCTCCTTTGGTGTGTGTGTGTGTGTGTGTGTGTGTGTGTGTGCGCGCGCGCGCGCGCGCGCGCGTGCGTGCTGGGTTTCTGGATATGGATTTTCTATTACTGAAGGATATTTCAAGGTTCTTTAGCTAGAGAAATTGTGTGTCTGACAGCCATCTATTTTCATTAGATGCAGTCCTGATTCTGGTATTCCATTTTATTCAGGGCATCCCAGATATTTCAATCAACTCTCCACTGGGCTGGATATGGTGGGGTTAGCGGCCGATTGGCTGACATCAACAGCAAACACTAACATGTAAGTAGCTAAGTATATCTTTGTGTAATCCTGGATAATTATTAGTGAAATTCCATAGTCTTTATTCCACCTCTCATATGAAAATCTCTTTTATTAAATAGCCCATTAAATAGTGATACAGATTTCAGAGGTGTATGGGTGTTCATTCTGGCTTAATAGAAAATAGTCCTGATATAAGTTTCATGCAAAACTATACAATATTTTTTAAACACAAAAGGGACTCTTCTCTTTGCATTTCAGATTTATAATTATGTATAGTGGAAAAGAGAAATAAGACCAGATGTTGTCTTTTAAATAGTGTTACTCAGCAATGTTCTGTATTTATTCAATATCATAAATGATCCTTGTGCACTAAGCTAATAATTGAAGCTCTTGACTTTACGAATATAGAAAAGCGAGCCAACCTTTTAGAAGACACACTCTTCTCTCTGTTGAATGCTATAATCATAACAGTTGGTGAATATAGGGTTTGGAAAAGGAAACAGTTCTGTAGATACTGTAACAGTGAATTATGTCCTTGAATTACTTACATAAAATGTGGCCATTACAGGTTCACCTACGAAATTGCTCCAGTATTTGTGCTTTTGGAATATGTCACGCTAAAGAAAATGAGAGAAATCGTTGGCTGGCCAGGAGGTTCTGGTGATGGGATATTTTCTCCAGGTAAATGATATTTCCACTTTTTTTAATTTATTTATTTTTTCTTCTGCTATGCAATGCCCTATTACAAACCTAGGAAAGATTACATATCTACTCTCTATTTCTGCTTAGGTTAAGTAGGCCGTATGTTGATCAAAAGAATCTTTTGGATTAAGGACACGTGAACATTGAGCACACCTCCAAGCCAACTACCCCGTACTTGACAGTTAGTTATGTGTGCAAACAGTGATGACATTTACCTAGTACGTTTACTGAGGTCCTCCACACAGGATGTATGGGTGAGGTGGAACAAAGGAATAAAGATTCCTAATACGAAAATCCACTCTCTGGTGCTCTTCCCAGAATTAGAGAAAGGAAGCAGGCAGCCTCCTTTAATAAAGCATTCCCAGTTGAGGCTACATAACAAGGCAGGTCTACTTAATAGATCCTACGTAGGTGTGTTACCTTGTCCCTTCCAAACAACAAGCAGAGAAGCGGACCGAGGAGGGCAGAGGAGTGCCTCCGGAGACTGTTTTAGTGCTAAAAAAGAGGGCGACGATTTCTTCAGGAATTCTTCCCATTCCTCCTCTTCTTGTTCATGCCACTCAGTCCTTCCCGTCCAGCCTGTGATCACCCGTCATTGCATTCTAAGCTCCCCTGTTTACATCTCTTGTGACTGAGGATCGACCTGAGGCAGAAAGCCCTGGGTCCCGGGTCCCGGTGTGACCTTGCATTGATGCAGAGAAGAAATTGGAATTAGGAAGGCAGTGGACAGAAAGAGTCACTGACCCATGGACAAGAAACCTTGTGTGCAGGTCCCCGCCACTGATGAGGTCATCAGAATGGGGTGGGTGCTCCCACACCTGCCACTGTGTCACCCCAGCAAAGGCCACACTGTGATCTGTCTTCAGCAAATCTACAACAACAAGCAGATGAGGAGGGAGAGGGGAAACAGAGAAAAGGTGGACAGAAGAAATGATAAGTGAGCAACAGTGGCCTCCAGGCCAGGGCTTAAATCAGGCCACTTTACCTACAGGCTCAGATCTGCTATTTTATGTTATGTTTTTTAAGCTAAAGCACGTTTTTCCCAGGTGCTGGAGGAAAATGGTGTTAGTTAAGTGGAAGGGAAAATTGGCCTTTTTTTTTAATAAGGTGACCAACTTTTTTCCAATGAAAAGGAGGACAGCCGATTCTGGGTGGTGAGCACATAATGCGATGCATGGGTGATGTGATGTGGACTTGTACACCCAGAAACTGTCTAATTGTTACCCACCAATGTCACCCCAGTAAATTTAACAATAAAAAAAAGAAAGAAAGAAATCGATTGCAGAACCAAAAAAAAAAAAAAAAAGAAATTGATTGCAGAACCAAAAAAAAAAAGGAGGACATCTAGTATTACATATCGAAAAGGAGGACACCTAGGAGGACACTTTTCGAGGGAGGACAGAACTTCCAAAAGGAGGACTGTCCTCCCTAAAGGAGGACGGCTGGTCACCTTATTTTTAAGTCATGGAACACCAGCTTGATGAATTTGAAGCTCGCCTTTATTTTGTAGGCGACTTAGTACTTAGTTGTCCTCTGGAAATCTGTCCCTTCCTGTGGGAAGGAACTCTGTCATCGGTGCCTGGAACTGAAGCTCTTCAGGTATTTTTCATGAGGACTTAGATAGGGTTCAGGGGTCAACAGGATTCCTACCTTTATCCTTCCTCTTATAAGGACGGTTGTGTGAATGAGCTGTCCCTGAGGGAGCGGGGGCATCCTGGGCTCTTTTCATGGTTCCCAAGAACGGAGAGAGAACCGCCATTCTGCTGACCATGAAAATATGACTACGGGGCAGGGAGGGGGGCAGGCCTAACTTCCCTGGCTGGTCTTGGAACCCACCTACACCAGAAAATATATACCCAGAGGAATATACAAAGAGGAAGCGTCCTCTTTGGCAGGTATGGACTTTGGGTTTGTCCTGCCACCCTCATCAATAACAGGAAACAGTCAAGAGAAGGGGGTAGGTTTTGCTCTCACCCCAAGATGGAAGCCATAGATGTCATGCTAGAGTAGACATTGCAATGTGGAGAGGGGACAGAAGAAAGGGCCGTTGGCAACCTGTTTCTGCCCTGCTCTCTACAGGCATTACAGACGAAAGATGAACCGTAGTGTCCTTACTTGCTAATGATTGCCTTTCTGTGTAGCAGCCAGCCTCATTCCTGGGATCAAGGGTCTTATGATGGAAGGGGTGGGGATAGGGGAAAACCACACATCTTATGTGCCTGAGATCTGAAAGTCCCATTACCTGGGACTGAGCATGACGAGTTAGGTCTGTGGCTCAGCTCATCTTACGCCTCCCTCTGTAACATCCAGAAGCTTCGTGCTTTGTGGAAAGTCCTTTGGGACTTCTAGAAGAAATCCATTTATGGGACATCACCTACATCTGAAAGCCAAAGAGAAGTGAGAGCTCTTTGTTGCTCAGCCTGTCATGACGGACTGGGGGGAAGAAGAAGGGCTTGGCTTAGTCACAGACCTTCTCCTAAAAGGATATTCAGAATGATTCAGGGCTTGCGTTTGCAGCCTTTCTCTGGAAGATTCGTGAGAATAAGGGCAGACAGGCTTCGTGCGTCTGCCCTCCCACGTGTGCTGCACAAAGCAATCCTCTGACTCTACAGGCCCAGAAGCCTTCTCATCCCTCTCAGGGCTGCTGAACGCTTAGACAGAGAGGGACCCAGGTGCACAGTGACGAGTAGGAAGGCAGGGCTGGCAGCTTCTTGGACCAGTGTCCTATGAAATGCACTTCCTTTGGGCACCTCTTCCTCTTTTTCTTCTGCCTTCTTTCTCCCTGGCCTCTCTGAGAAGAACAAGGAGGGCAATAATTCTCAACGGGAAAATGTTGCCCTGACTTTGCTCCTCCCCTCCCCCCCCCCAGGCGACATTTTGGCAATGTCTGGAGGCATTTCCAGTTGTCACACTGGGGGAGCTAGTGCTACTGGCATCTGGTGGATAAAGGCCAAAGATGCTGCTAAATACCCTACCATGCACAAGACAGCCCTCTCTCCCCAAGGAATTATCCAGCCCCAAATATGATTACGTACCAGGACTGAGAAACCATTAGCTTTTAGTCAGTCAGACTTTTCGACACTGTCTGCTCAGAGCAGCTCTGACCTGGATTCCACTTGTCTCATGTCTCTGGGGTCCAGGAGAGGTAGAAATAGTCCTCATTCTGGCTGATGACAGAGCCAGGATCTGGGTGATGACTGTTCTGTGACAGGCTACCTGCTTGCGTCAAAGCTCAGGGCTCATGAGGCACGAAGATCGTGTGCTTGTGTGGGCCATTCAGCTAAATGTAAAGAGTCTTTTTGCTCATCAGCCTCTAGAAGAAAGGGGAACCAAGCACTCACATGATGGTGTGTCCTCCTTTGGCGGGAGGGGGAGACAGTACCTTCACTCTACCTCATGACCTCACAATTTTTATGTCAGCATATTTATTTGCATGCACAACAACCTTTTCCCCAAATAGCAAAAATCCTAACCTTTCCAACATTCCTGAGGAAAAACCTCACTTTTCTTTGCTTGTCAAATGAGACTCTACTTCTAAGATATAAATCTTATGGTATGAAATCCTTGACCATCTTAGGCTGCTTCAGGAAAAAAGCAATTCAATATGTACTTAAAATTCCCTCCGTTGTGTGTTTTCCTATAATTATGAAATAAGATTTTGTTAACCGGTACCATTATGTTTCAATGACGTCTTTGGGAGGGAAGAACTGTTTGGGGCAAATTAAGAGATGAGTAGGATGAGATGGGCTGGGATGCTTATCCTCATTCTGGAAGAATTGTTGATTTATAGTTCACATCATTAACAGCAACTGATTTGTCTCCATTGAAGTGCAACACATCGCATGAGTTGAAATGAAAATAAATAAGTCTCCTCCATCAGGATAGAAGTGAGATTTTCCCAGGCGTCACACAGAATGACCGCAGTTGCAAGCTGGGAAGGAAGGCAACAGTTTCCCAGTTCTTAAAAGAGCGCCCAGCAAGAGCAGAGTCAATGGCAGTGGGGGTAGTGACAGAGATGAGGGTGGACGGGGAGCATCCATCCAGGGTTGGGCGGAGAGCTCCGTCTCCGGACCCTCTTAGCTACCGTGTTCCCCAGAAAGTAAGACATCCCCCGAAAATAAGACCTACTTACAGTTTTGCCTCTCGCTGAAATACGTATAAGGCATCCCCCCAAAAAATAAGACCTAGCACATCTTTGGGAGCAAAAATTAATATAAGACACTGTCTTAATTTCGGGGAAACAGGGTAGTGCCTGGGTCTGAGGATTCCTTCCAAAGGATAGCCAATGAGAATGCCTTCTCCTGTGTCCAAAAAGGACTGTAGGTCAGTGGCTTAAGAATGTGGCTTGCGGGGAAGCTGGGATGGCTCAGCAGGTTAAGCGCTCACTTTGCAGCCCTGGAGACCGAGGATCGAATCCCAGGCCCAGCCCATGCAGACCCACATGCTGAGCTGGGGAGTGCCCCCAGTTCAGTTCTTGCCGGGGCCTATGTGGGAGGCTCCTGGCCCCGTTCCTGCCCTGCGCAGTCCTGTACCCACCTGTGGAGTGAAACTATATGGAAAACTAATGTCAACTATGGAGACTGCTCTGGGCCCTCCCCCTTCTCTCTCTCTCTCTCTCTCTCTCTCTCTCTCTCTCTCTCTCTCTCTCTCTCTCTCTCTCTCTCTCTCTCTATCTCTGTAAAAAAAACAAACAAAAAAAACCACACACACACAATAAAAATAAATCTTTAAAAGAATGTGGCTTGCATGTGAAAGATGTGGATGACTAGAAAAGGTAACTGCGTGTCTTGCACTCTAGGTGGCGCCATCTCGAACATGTACGCCATGCTGATTGCGCGCTTTAAGATGTTCCCAGAAGTCAAGGAGAAAGGAATGGCCGCCGTCCCCAGGCTCATTGCCTTCACCTCCGAGCACGTACGTGTTTCTGTTCTTCCTGTGTTTAAGGTTATATTCCAGAAAGCCTGAGTTGAAAGAATGACACTTGGAAATAAATGCTTTACCCCCAGGAAGAGGTTCTCTGTCCAGAAGATATTTCTTGGGAGAGAAGGAGGGGAGGGAATGGCTGAGTGGTTCAATGGGGTGAACCTCGTCTCTTTGAAATTCAGGGTCTCTTTGAAATTCAGGAAAACCCTTAAAGAGAAAATAGAATGTTTTTACCTCTAGTTCCTACACATGCTTTTCAGTGATAATGTTGTGTGTTGGGGGGAGAGGAGGAGGCGAGAACGCAGGGTGGCAATGAATTTATTTGGACCATTGACACTGTGCCTACATTAACTCAAAACTCCAAAGTATCCTGTTGATATGGTCTTTTCTGTTTAAAAATTCTGATCAGATGTTCTACCCTCACGGTGCCTTGAACTATTTAATGTCAACCTTTTGTGGATTTCACCAAAGGTTATATCACTGTAGAAAGACAGTGATCTAGTGAGATAGCAAACTAATAAACATTTACTCGAATGTCACGTGGTGACAAGAGAGTGGGGTGGTAGGGGGCCATTTTATAAGATGGCCATAAAAGATGGCTGCAGAAATGATATATAGCAGAGACTTATGTGGAATGAGAGAGGGAGCCATATCCATACCTGAGGAAGGATTTTCCGAGAAATGAAACAGCAAATCCAAAGGCCCAGAGGCAAGAACAAGTTTAACAAGCTTATAGGAGACCAGGAAGACCAACACCCCTAGGTAGAGCAAGCAAAAGGGAGCGGAGGGGGCTGGGGTGGGGGATAGGTGACAGGGTTGGCATGGGGAGGTAGCTGGGTACTGAGCCTGTCTTAATAACCTGTGTGTCCCCTGAGCCCAGCAGAGGCTTTCGCTGAAGCCCTGTGGCCCACTGAGTCTCTGTTCAATACCTGGATGTGATTATCAATGGCAGGAAAGAATGAATGCAGCTTTCCAAACGGCTTATCTAAATTGGAATAGAAGAAGCAAAACCAGGGCATGTCAAGAGGCTGGAGTGGTTTGTGTCAGAGCCTTCTACCATTCACTGTACTCCCCCACCGTCTCTAAAGACAAGGAAGATACACGGTTCCCATTAAAGAAGGAAGGAGCTGATTTGTACCCTCTGGTCACAGGGCTAAGTAAAATGGCAGCTCCCATGCCTGTGGGCTCTCCTTCCCATGTGTTCTCACTCTGGATAATCTCATCCTGCTGGAATCTGGAAAGCCTGCTCAATTTTTTACTTACAATTATTTCCTAAGTACAAAATCCCATACTTATTTGCACACATTTTAACTGTCAGCAGAATCATGTAGCCTATATCTATATTACTTACATCTTCCATCAACTCTGAATTTTTTATTTAGTGTAAAATAAAAACCATATGTGTTTTAGCATCTATTACCCTTGAATAGAAATATGATTTAGTTCTAAAGAAACCCTAGATTCTATGGAATGGTCTCCTGCTATGTTCCCAAAATCGGGGGGGGGGGGAGAGGAGGGCATTCATTAGCTCATTTCCCAGATATTCTATTTGATAAACTGAGTATTATCACAGTCTTTTTGTTTTGTTTTGTTTTGTTTTGACAGAGAGACAGAGAGACAGAGAGAATGGGGGAGGGCCCAGAGCAGTCTCCATAGTTGTACATCATTAGTTTTCCACATAGTTCCACTCCACAGGTGGGTGTGGGTCTGCACGGGGCAGGAACCAGGCTGGGGGCCTCCTACATGGGAAGCTCACCCTGGTGAGAACTGAGATGGGGACACACCCCAGTTCCGCATATGGGTCCGCACGGGTGGGACCTGGATACAATCCTTGGATCCCAGGGTTGCAAGACGAGCTCTCACCCCGCTGAGCCATCCCAGCTTCCCCTATTACCACAGTCTTGAGGGCACACATCTGAATCCCTGTGGCTTTCCATTTTTGTTCATACTTTTGCTTTCGTAGGCCACTCAGAGTGGCCTTATCCCTCTACTCCTGCCTTGGCACAGCCTTTCAGATATGAAAGTCACCCCTGCCACATGTCGCTTGTGCCCTCTGCTCCTGACCAAGTGTCCCCTGCACTCTCTCAGAACCCCGGGTTTCCCCAACATCCAGGATGCTCTGGATCGTCAGCAAAGGACCCCATGAAACGTGGGGCAAGGATTAAAAGTGGTTCTCCATCTTGTGCCACTGTGTCTTCCTCATTAGACAGTGTCTTTTTCTCTCTAAGTTTCTTCTTTATGGGTTCCTTGCTATTCGTGGGTAACATTTAGCTATTTCCCTTCTCCTGTTCCTGAAAGTATAAATAGTATGAGGCACTTGATTCTCTTTTTCATGCCTCATCTCACCGCTGTTTGCCATCTTTAAGCCTTCCCTTTGGGCATGTGTTTTTCTGTCCGTGTGTGGCATTTGGCGTGGTGATCAGTTACCCTGGTTAATTGCTCCTCATTTGACATCCCTATTCTTCCTCATTAAAGATCAGACAAGACACCGTCCTCCCATTGACCAGGTGCACCAGATCTCTTACTTAGTCCCAATTTGCCACTTGGCAGTGTAGTGCTTACACGCTCAGTCACTGAGGGGCCTACTTGGAGTGGCCTGTGCTTGCTCTGGGGGGTGGGGGTGGGTGGGTAGCTGGCTCCTCTGGTCTGTGCCCTCCTGGCAGCAAGAAACTGAGTGCTGTTTTCCCCTGATCTTCTCTGTGAGGTCGCCCAGGGATCTGCTAAATGCTCACAGAGAGAGAAAGAGAGCGCTTTTACTTTGGTGGGGGAGACATGCATCTTCACAAACCCAATTAAGCTTTCTCTCCTCCATTCCCAGGTAACTTGGTAACAAATGTCCATGTTGTCTTTCTGAGGCTGTAAAATGAGGTTAATGGCCCTTTCTCATTACTTCTGAGCTACACTTGGCTTTTTAAATGCCTCTATTCGGTGCCTCGTTTATGGGTTCACATGGTTTGCTGGCATTGTAAATGTGATTTCTCCTTGCTTATGAGACACACCCCCTAAAAATAGGTGTGTTGGCAGTTCCTACGCAGCATATATAAGAATCCAGAGGAGTCAAAAGCGGTCCTTCGAAGACAGCCGCATACACTCTGGAACTGGAACTTGAAATTCTAGGCAGCAGCCCTGGGGAGATGTAAACTGAGGCAGCGCTCTCCTTTTGGACAGCTTACTGGCCTGGGCATTAAGATCATTATGGGTCAGAAGCAGGACAGCTGGGCTTAGGTTAGCCTCTCTTCACTCTGAAAATTGTACAGTGATCACAGCCATAGAGCTTCAGAGTCCTACCCGGATTCCGGAATCAATAACCAAGGGCACAAAGATGCCTTGTCAATGTGGCCTTTTTCCTCAGTGTTCGGCCCCAGCCAGGAGCCAATGCCTCCTTCCTGTGCTGGGCAGTCACCTACACAACAAATAGCCACACACACACACACACACACACACACACACACACACACCGATAAGTCTGGGATAAAAAGTGCTGGATTTAAGGCCAATTTCTCCTCTCACTTGAGTGCACACAATTTCACTCCGCTTGAGAGAAACTGAGTGTATTCTCTTGGTGGCAAAATACAAGTCGGGGAGTCATACAAAGCACAGGTGCTGGAGACGGTAAAGTGCTCTTAATCCTTGTATATGATATTGGCTTGAGTTACTGTGTGTTGGGGTAGCAGGTTCTTTTATAATTTCCAGGGTCTTATTATCATCATTCAAAAACCCAAGTGAACTCAACAGCAACAACAAACAGAAACGAAAAGCCACTCAAAAATTGGCAAAGGACTTGACTAGACATTCCTCAAAAAAAGTAGAATCAAAAAATAAAGGTGTACAATAGCCAGTGAGTACCTGAAAAGATTCTTTTTTAGAAATATTTATTTTATTGTTTGAGAGAGGTTGAGGGAGAGAGAGAACGTAGGGAGGACCCAGAGCAGTCTCCATAGTTTGTACATTAGTTGTGACATAGTTCCATTCCACACAGATGGATGTGGGGCACATGGGGTGGGAACCAAACTGGGGGCCTCCCACGTGGGAAGCAAGAACCTTCCCTACCAACCTGGTGGTTACCAGTTGCACCACAGTTTGGCATATGGGTTTGTATGGGCCGGGGCTGGGATTCGATCCCAGGAGCTCACAACGGCAAGGCAAGTGCTCAACCTGCTGAGCTATCCTGGCATCCCCAACTTGAAAAGATTTTTAACATTACTGACCATTTAGGAAACACAAAGCAAAACCATAGAGAGGTATCACCTTACCCTCATTAGAATGACTGTTATCAAAAACCAGAAAATAGTAACTGTTGATAGGATGTGGAGAAGCTGGAACCACTGTGCAGTGGGGGTAGGAATGTAAAACGGTGCAGCTGCTATAGAAAACAGTATGTCAGTTCTTCAAACATAGAATTATTAATATCCGATTCAGCAATTCCACTTCTGAGTATATACCCAAAACCACTAAAAGCAGGACTCAAAGAGATATTTGTACACCCACATTCATAGCACCACTATCTACACTAGCCAGAAGGTGGAAGCAACTCACGTACCCTTGGATGGATGGATGAATGGAAACACAAAGTGAGGCATATGCAAACAATAAATATGATTGATCATTATGAGGGACGACTGATAATCTTTGCCTCCACTGTAATAGTTTTTGTTACATTAGACATGTCTGGATATACCCAGTTCTGTGTAGTCACGTGGTATCTGCCCTCCAACCTTCTTGACCCTGCACACACGGATGCTTATTATGTGTTTCACCCAGTGCACATCGAAATGGAAGAGTGTTCAGACGTTCATTCAGTTCAAATGCTGAACAGCGGAAAAAGTTTCTCCAATTTTTCTGAAATTTTTGAAAAAAAAGATGAGGACTTTTTAAAGATCATTACAGGTGATGAGACTTGGGTCCATCATATGACCCCGAGAACAAAAGGCAGTCCATGAAATACGCCATCAGGGATCACCTTCCTAGCCGAGGCCTGAGTTTTGAAAGTTTTGTCTGAGATGAGGGGAAATCCCATATGACTACCCAGAACTGGTTATATCCAGATATGTCTAATGTAACAAAAAAACATTACAGTGGAGGCAAAATTTATCAGCCTGCCCTCTTATAAAGGAGAGACATTCTGACACACCACACACCCTTAAAGACATTACCCAAAGTGTAATAAACCGATCACAGAAGGGCAAATACCATAAGGTTCCATTTATATGAATAGTCACATTCATAAAGATAGAAAGTAGGGGGAAGCCAGGATGGCTTAGCGGGTTGAGCACTCGCTTTGCAGTCCTGAGGTCAGAGGATTGAGTCCCAGTCCCAGCCCTGGCCCGTGCAGACCCACAAGCTGAACTGTGGTGTGCTTCCCATGTAGGGGGTCATGGGAGGCCCCTGGCCTGGTTCCTGCCCTCTGCAGCTCCACACCCACCTGTGTGGAATGAAACCAAAGCAAAACTCTAATGACGTACAACTATGGAGACGGCTCTGGACCCTCCCACTTCTCTCTGTCTCTTCCTGTCTCTAGCTCTCTCTGTTAGAAACAATAAAATAAATCTTTAACAACAACAAAAAATAAAGTGATGGTCCCCGACGCTGGGAGAGGGAGGAATTGGGAGTTGTTTAATGGGTACAGAGTTTTAGTTTTGCAAGATGAAAAAGTTCTGGAGAGGGATGGTGGTGATGGTTGCACAACAATGTGAACATACATAAGGCCACTGAATTGTACACTTAAAACAGTTAAGATGGTAACTTTTATGCTATGTGTGTCTCAGTATAATTTCTTTAAAAATAAAAAAGCTGAATTGAAGGACACCATCTTCTCTCAGCAATCCAGGCTTTGGAGGGACAGATTAGAACTAAAAGACAAGAAAAAAGTTTGTAAACAGGTGACAGGGTGGAGCTGGACTTTATACGAAACTAATTACAAACACGCTTTTTTCCCCACAGAGTCATTTTTCTCTCAAGAAAGGAGCTGCAGCCTTGGGCATTGGAACCGACAGCGTGATTCTGATTAAATGCGATGAGCGGTGAGCACGATGGCACAACCCTTGTTGGCCAGCCATTTGCAAATCCCACACATACACCTCATGGTCGGAAAACATGGCCTGTGTGGCAGCGAGCCCGCCCTCAGCCTTGCTGTTCACTTTCTCTTTTCCTCGGGCTCTGGCCCAGACTCCCAGAACGTTGTTCCTCAATACCATGGAGTCTCCCATGGCCCTCAACTGAATCAGAACCCTTGTTAAATCAATCGGAATATTCTGCACCAAGACAATGTGCAAGGACATCCATCCACTGGACACTTAAGCAGCGACCAGCAGCTGCAGCACTGGTCTATGGCGATGTCGTCATTGTAGGCGCCATGGATGGTGTAAACTTGAGGGAGTGATTACAGACAGAGGACAGTGAGTGAGCAGGAAGGAAATAATGCCCCAGCCACTCATCAGCTTTGTGCGAGAAACAAGGGGCAATTCCTGTCTTCACTGACACCTCCTAGCTATCCCGGAATAGGCGTAGGGGAAGGTTAAAAAGCATTTTCAGAATATCCATGTACATTATCACTGGCCTGTAGGCCTGGAATCCATAATATAAGACATTAAATGTGTTGAATAAGAAGTTTCACTAAATTAATAAGAAGCCAGTCGATTCACCATCGATTTATTCATGTGAGTTTACTGGACAGATATTTATGATTGCCCACTGTGTCGCTGGGCTCTAGGAAGGCATAAGGCATAATCCACTTCCCTGGCAGCATATGAGTGAGGTGGAGAGATGGAGTAGCACCAGAAGGAGACCTTTATCTGGTTGTGTTGTGTGGCCCAGAGGACAAACTCTATACATTACTGACGCTTGGAAGGGCTTTGTGCAACAGCAAGGACTTGAGCTGGATTTTTTAATTGGAGATACCTTGGTCGGGTGGAGGGGAAGGCAGGGGCCATTGCAAGAGATTCAATACCATGAGCCAAGCCTCAGAGGTGGGAATGAACTTGTGTGGCTCAAGGAGCTGGGCCTAACCAGAGGTGAGGTGAGGGGGGTGGGGGGATAGCTGAGGCTGACCATGTGGGATTTTGAAAGCTCCCCAAACCAAACTGACTAATAACCACACCTCACTCTGCAAGACACAATTATAAGAGATTACCAGTTTCTTGTTCACATCTTTTTGTACAGTCTGGCTTTGTTCAATGGTCAACAATGAACACATATTACTTTTACAATGAAGAAAATAACTGATGTTTTATTCTTTCTTTGAAGGGGCAGGAAGCTTAGTATTTGAGCTTGATGGGTCTAGAAATAAGGTAACTTGCAAGCATTTTTATCCAAGAAGGGCATGAACGAAACCATCCTTCAAGAAGCAAGGCATTGGAGAGAAGTTGGTTAGTGAAGCCAGGCGAGAGGTGCTAGCAGTAAGGTGGTTGTGAATGATGAAAAGACCAGAGTGAGGTGAACACAGTTGGGGGGCGGGGGGGTGCCTTATATTTTTAAGGCTACCAGTGTTCCTCACTGTCAGGTACTTAAGAATTAAGATTTGAGGAGATAACTAGCACACACACACACACAATGCTAACTGGAGACAAAGATTTAAATGACTTCAACATTTTTTTTATTCTATAGCCAGTTACAAGAGGGACCCAAAAAATAGAACTTATTTATAAAAACTTGTGTATTTTTCTTACCTGTTTAAACTGCAGTCGCTCTCCATTCGATGGAATATACCACCTATCAAGATGCTTTTGCCACTGCTCAAAACAGTTTCTTTTAAAGATTTATTTTTATTGTTTTTGACAGAGAGAGGGGGGGGGGAGAGAGGGGCAGAGAGAAGGGGGAGGGCCCAGAACAGTCTCCATAGCTGCACATTATTGGTTTTTCCACATAGTTTCATTCCACAGGTGGGAGAGGCTGCACAGGGCAGGAACTGGGCCGGGGTCGTCACCCCGGCAAGAACTGAACTGGGGGTCCTCCCCAGTTCAGCATATGGGTCCACACGGGCCGGGGCTGGGATTCGATCCTGGGTCCCCGGGGCTTCAAAGTGAGCGCCTAACCCACTGAGCCATCCCGGCTTCCCAAAACAGTTTCTGAACTTGTTAATTTTTATGCCTTTTAACGCTTCTGCTGATTTTAAGATTTGTTGTTATTGTTGTTTTGATGAGATAGAGACAGAGAGAAGGGGGAGGGCACAGAGCGGTCTCCACAATTGTAAGTCTTCAGTTTTCAATATGGTTTCATTCTACACAGGTGGGAGGTGGCCGTGCAGGACAGGAACTTGGCTGGGGGCCTCCCACATGAGAAGCACACCCCAGTTCAGCATATGGGTCCGCATGGGCCAGGGCTGGGATTCGATCCTTGGTCCCCAGGGCTGCAAAGTGAGCGCTTCACCCACTGAGCCATCCCGACTTTCCCTTCTGCTGATTTCTGTTTTACCTTTTTCACGTTTGGCAAAACATTTCCCTTTGAGGACTTTCTCATCCAGGCAAACAAACAACAAACAAAAAATGTCACTCGGGGTGTGATTGGATGTATAGGGGGAGTGGGGCATGGGGATCATGCTGGTTTGGGGTCAAAAACTGCTTAACACTCAGCACAGTGTGAGCAGGTGTGTTGTCATGCTGCACGTTGTTCATGTCAGTCACCCACCATGAAATGGGCAACCATGTTGAGTCTCCCAAAAAATTCACCGAAGCTGAACGCAGCCTCTCACAAGCACACCAGCTGTTACATGGATGCAGATGGGTTCCTAGAACCCTCACCTACCGGGGAAGCCTGTCCTACAAGGGGCCTGCCTTCCAGCAGACAAATCCGCTTTGGGGGGATCCCCCCTCATAAATAAGAAGCCTAGAATTCCGAGAATTACCTAACAATCCCTCATTTCCAGCCTCATCAGTTTTCCTTATGAGGTTAATTGGTAGGTAGTCTTTGCATGGAATCCCAGTGGGCTGAGAGAGGACGTTGGAGAACAAGGAAGACTCTTGACTCCTCTCCTTATGGCACAAGTATTGCTGCTTCTACTCCTGTGAAAAGCAAATTGTGACCATGGGCATGGCCGTGGGAATGAGTCCACCATTCCTAGCCAGGTGCGCACCAAGCAGGGCTGTGTGAAGACCTGAGTGTCTAGAGGCAGATAGGATCCTGGAAGAAGGCGGAGCAAGAAGGAAACGCAAACGTGTTGCAGGGAAGGAAATCCCAGACAGGCTGCCAGGAGAGAGGCCAGAAGGTGTCTGTCGTTCGCCAACAGCAGCGAAAGAGGCAGAAAGTAGAGAAGGCTGGAAAGCCAATGGACTCTAGAATCCGTGTCTGACCAGGTGGCCTCTCACTTGAAGGTCACAGCATTTTATTTCAACATGTTCAGAAGCCATTAGAAAAACTAAAACAGGGGAAGCCGGGATGGCTCAGCAGGTTAAGTGCTCACTTTGCAGCCCCAGGGACTGAGGATCGAGTCCTGGCCCCGGCCCGTGTGGACCCATATGCTGAACTGGGGAGTTCTCCCAGTTCAGTTCTCTCTCTGTCTCTGTATCTCTCTCTCTCTCTCTCTCTCTTTCTCTCTCTCTCTGTCAAAAACAATAAAATAACATACAATTTAAAAATAAAAGAAATCGATACATGAGTTACTCCCATGTATAAGACGACCTCCAATTTAAAAAAAGAAAAAGAAAAACTAAAACAGGGGAAGCCAGCATGGCTCAGCGGGTTGAGCACTCACTTTACAGCCCTGGGGACTGAGGATCAAATCCCAGCCCCGGCCCATGTGGACCCACATGCTGAACTGGGGTGTGGCCCCAGTTGGGTTCTCACTGGGGCGAGCTTCCCTTGTGGGAGGCCCTCAATTTGGCCCCCAGCTCTCGGGACGTGCCTCCCATGCCCTGTGCGGCCCCCCACCCACCTGTGTGGAATGAAACCATGTCGAAAACTGATGACAAATAACTATGGAGACTGCTCTGGGCCCTCCCCCTTCTCTCTGTTTCTCTCTCTGTCTCTGTCTCTGTCTCTGTCAAAAACAATAAAACAAATCTTTAAAAAAAGAAAAGAAAAACTAAAGCACAATGCTAAAAATCATCAACGTTTCAGAAAGTACCTGACACACACCCACTAGAAGAGTAGAGAGGGAAGGGGGTGGCACAGGGAGGGGGGTGACTGTCTTTGAGGTGTGACTGTCACAAATATGATCGTACCTTGAAGGGCTGGCTCTGGACTGAATCAGTCTCAGCTCCAGCAGGACTTTAGGTAAACACAACATCATGCCCCTCGACCCCTTAATACCTCAATGTGTATTTCCTAAAAATAAGGATATTCACAGTACAATGAGCAAAATCAGGAAATTTGACATTGACACAAGACTATTACATCTATGCACTTTATTCAAATTTCACTAATTGTCCCCATAACGTATTTGAGAACTTTTATTTTTTCCAGTCCAGGATCGCACCATGTATTTAGTCCTCATATCTCTTTTGTCTCCTTATTCTGGAACATTTCCTCAGCCTTCCTTTGTCTGTCGTGATGTTGATGCTTGAAGTGTCGAGCATGTATTTTGGAGACTATTTCTCCATTTGGGTTTGTCTGGGATGTCCTGGTGATGAGATTCAGATGATACGCTTTGGGCAGGAATTCCCAGGAGGTGATGGGTATGGTTGTCAATTGCCTCAGATCATCAGTCATGTCAGCTTTGACCATTTGGTTAAGGTGGTGTCTGGCAGGCTTTTCCACTGTACAATGATGATTCTCTCCTTTGCACTTAATACGTGTCTCGTAGGGGATGCTTTGGGACTGTATAAATATTCTGTTCCTTCTGAAATATTCACTCTAGTTTAGCATCCATTGACGATTCTTGCCTGAATTATTTTTTTTTAAGATTTATTTTATTGTTTTTGACAGAGACAGAGAGAGACAGAGAAGGGGGAGGGCCCAGAGCAGTCTCCATAGTTGTATATCATCAGTTTTTGACATGGTTTCACTCCACACAGGTGGGTGGGGGCCACACAGGGCTGGAGACCTCCCACATGGGATACACACCCCAGTTCAGCATATGGGTCAGACGTGGCCGGGATTCAATCCTCGGTCCCCAGGGCTGCAAAGCGAGTGCTTAACTTGCTGAGCCATCCCGGCTTCTCCCTGAATTATTATCATGATGGTTGCAGAAGAGTGTTTTTCTAGTTCCTCCATTTCTTATTTATACCTTTATTAGTTCGTTCTATTTACTGTAAGAAAGAGTGCTCTCTCTCTCTCTCTCTCTCTCTCTCTCTCTCTCTCTCTCTCTCTCGTCCCTCTCTCATTTATTATCACTGTGGACTCACAGGTACTTTTAGAAATTCTCTCTAGCACTCTCTCTCTCTCTCACTCTTTCATTTCTCCATCTCTCCATCTCTTATTCCTTCCTTTAGAGTTTCCTTTAAATTATATAAATTACTAGTAAATTGCTGTAAAACCTTACAGAAATCAAATCTGACCAAAATAGGTGATTCCTGGTTGGCATAGGACTAGAAAAGTCACTGGCCTTCCTAAAGCTCCCAGTTAACGCAAGCATTTTGTTAGCTATTTTAATTAATACTTTTCTACCACAACAAAGAACTACTTATGCTTCGGTATATATTTTCAGGGTTTGTTTTTTTTTTTTCTTAACGTATCACTTAGCTTTGTAAATTGCAGTGAGAGTACATCTCCCTGTGCTTGTTAAGTACCGCACTTTATTATACAATTGATATAAACAATTGGAAGTATAAATAATCTAGGGTCATTATACTCTTTTATTAAATTAGCTGAACAGTGGCCAGTGCCTGAAGGTGATTAGGGAAGCTAATTAACTCTTTCAAGCCCTTGGGTAATAAATCAGTGCACTGTAATAAGAGAGACTCCACAGAGATCCTGAATCAATTATCATTGGGTAGGGCTGTGTTTAGACCTCTGCATGTTGTATTTCCTATGAGTTTATATGCAGAGAACTCAGAGGTGCCCTGGTGTGTGTACTTCATTATGTCCTGCATTGGGAAGGACTAGGAAGTAATAATAGGTGACACTTACTTGGTGTTTATTATATATCAGGCACAGTCTTAGTATCCACAACAGCCCTACAGTCTGGTATATCCTCCTTGATCCTTTTGATTCATAACCCTGACAGAGGTGCAACATGTTCAAGGTCCCATAGCAGGTAAGTGAAGAATCAGGGCTTACACTCAGAAGAGAACTTCTGGGATTCAACAATTAATGACCCCTTCTTTATTTTTTCCAGTCTTTTATTATGGTAAAATATACACAGAATTTACCATCCTAACCATTGTTAGGTATACAGTTCAGTGGAATGCAGTACATTCATCTTGTTGCACAACCATCGTCACCATCCATCTCCAAAACTGAAACTCTATACCCATTGAACATGCCCCTCCTCCCAGCCCTTTTCGGCCACCATTCTACTTCCTGTCCCTATGAATTTCACTATTCTGGGTACCTCATTATTTTTTGTCTTTTGCTGATTGACTTATTTTGATGTCTTCAAGGTTCATTCATGTTGTAGCATGTCAGACATTTTTTTCTTTTTTAAGAACGAGCAATATTCCATTGTATGTACAGACCACTTGAGTTGCTTCTACATTTAAGCTACTGTGATGAATGCTGTTTTAAACATGGGTGAATCTCATTGATTCCTGTTACTAATGTTTAAGGTAACCCAGAAGGGGAATTACTGGATAGCATGGTAATTCTCTTTTTTTTGAGGAACTGCCATACTGTTTTCCATAGTGGCTACATTTCCACCAACAGTGCACAAGGTTCCTGTTTCTCCACGTCCTTGCCAACAATTGTTATTTTCCTTTCTGTTTTTACATGTGAGATGGTGTTTACTGTGGTTTTATTTGCATTCCCAAATGATTAGTGATGTTGAGCAACATTCCATATGCTTGTTTGTCATGTGTACATCTTTGGAAATTAACATCATGCCCCCTTTACCCCTAAATAATTTACATATATTTCCTAAAAACAAGGATATTCACTTATATAATCACAGTATAATTATCAAAATCAGAAAAATTTGACATTGATATGACTATTATTTAATCTATACAAAGGGAACCCAAAAAACTGAATTTATTTATAAAAAATTGTGTATTTATTCTTACACGTTTAAACTTCAGTCACCTTCAAAGCGCTCTCGGTTTGATGCAATACACCCATCAAGATGCTTTTTCCACTGCTCAAAGCAGTTTTGACCTTGTCCATTTTGGTGCCTTTTAGCGCTTCTGCCGATTTTTGTTTCACCTTTTCCACATTGCCAACACATTTCTCTTTGAGAACTTCTTTCATTCAGGGAAACAAACAAACAAAAAGGTCGCTAGGGTTGTGATTGGGTGACTAGGGAGGGTGAGGCATGGGGGTCAAGCCATTTTTGGTCAAAAACTGCTGAACACTCAGTGTGGTGTGGGCAGGTGCGTTGTCACGCTGCACGTTGTTTATGTCAATCACCCATCAAGAAATGGGCAAACGCATTGAGTCTCCAAAGAAAATTCGGTGAAGCTGAACGCAGCCTCTCACAACAACGCCAGCTGGTTCGCTGATGCAGATGGGTTCCTAGAACCCTCACTTAGCAGGGGAAGTCTGTACTACAAGGGGCCTGCCCTCCAGCATACAATTTCAGTGTTGCTTTTTGTTTTTTTGGTCCCCTCTCATATACTTAATTCAAATTTCATTAATAGGTACCAATAATGTACTTTAGAGCTATTTCTTGCCAGTCCCTTTCCTGATGTCTATTTAATTCCTTTGCCCATTTTTAAAATTAAAATGACATTTATTTTTCCTTTTTTTGAAGAAATATTTTTTCAGATTGATGTATAATTGGCAAATAAAAATTGCATGTATGATTTAAGGTGTACAATGTGATGATTTGATATGCATATACATTGTAATATTATCAAAATTGAGCTAATTAACATATTCATCACCTCACATAGTTATTAACATTTGTGTGTGTATGTGGACAGAACACCTAAGATCTATTCTTAGCAACTTTCAAGTATACAAAACAGTAACATTTTTTTTTTACTTTTCTTGTTTGAGAGATGGTGTGGGGGGTGCAGGGGGGAGGGCCCAGAGCAGTCTCCATAGTTGTACATTAGTTGTGACATAGTTTCATTCCACACAGGTGGGTGTGGAGCCGTGCGGGGCAAGAACCAAACTGGAGGCCTCCCACATGGGAGGTGAGAACCTTCACCGCTGAGCAATCCTGGTGGTTACTAGTTCCACTGCAGTTCAGCCTATGGGTTTGCATGGGCTGGGGCTGGGAATCAAACCCCAGACCTTGCAATTGTGAAGCAAGCACTGAACTGCTGAGCTAGCCCAGCATCCCCACACAGTAATATTAACTATAGTCACCATGCTGTACATTAGCTGTCCAGAGCTCATTCATCTTATAATTGAAAGTTTGTCCTTTTTGGACCAACATCTCCCCATTTGTCTCACTCACTAGCTCCTGGCAAATCGCCATGTTACTCTCTGCTTCTATGAGTTCAACTTTTTTAATAAATCTTTTTTTTTTTAAGTAGGTTATTTATTTATTTATTTGACAGAGAGAGAGACAGACAGAGACAGAGAGAGAACCGAACTGGGGGCACTCCCTGACTCAGTATATGGGTCCGCACGGGCCGGGGCCGGGATTCGATCCTTGGTCCCCAGGGCTGCAAAGTGAGCGCCTAACCCACTGAGCCATCCCGGCTTCCCCGAGTTCAACTTTTTTAGATTCTAGTTTAATTCACTCAACATAATGTCCTCCAGGTTCACCCTTGTTGTAAATAGCAGGATCTCCTTTCTTGTGTCTGAATAATACTCCATTTTACATATCTATCTATATGTATAGTATATATATTCACATTCTCTTCACACATTCATCCATCGATGGACACTTCAGTTGTTTCCATTGTCTTGGCTATTGTGGGAAATGCGTCAACAACCATGGGTGTGCAGATATCTTTTTAAAATACTAATGTTCTTTCGATTTATACCAAGGAGTGGGCTTTATGGATTATCTGGTAGTTCTATATTTCATTTTTTAGGAAACTTCATACTGTTTGTCATAATAGCTCTACCAATTTACATTCCCATCAACAATGTGCAAGGGTTCCTTTTTCTTTACACACTTACCAACACTTATTTCTTATCTTTTTGATAACAGCCATCCTAACAGGTATGAGGTACTATCTCATTATGGTTTTGTTTACATTTCCCAGACAGTTAGTGATGCTGAACACCTTCTCATATATATGTTAGTTGTTTGCATATCTTCTTGGGAAAAATATCTGTTCAGGTCCTTTGCCCACTTTTTTACTTGGGTTATTTTGCTTTTGCTATTGAGCTGTAAGAGTTCCTTATATACTTTGAAGACTAAACCATTATCAGATATATGATTTTAAAATATTTCTCTCATCCCATACATTGCCTTTTCATCTTGTTTTAGACATTTAAGTTACTTGAAATTTTCACTATTTAAAAAAATGCTAATATAAACATAATATGGCTGACTAGTTGCATGCATACTTATATTATTTTCCTAGGATACATTTTTAAAAATAGAGCTTCTGAGCCCAGGAATGTTCTTACACTAACAATTGTGATACTTGCTAGCATGTTACCCCTCAAAAAGAAAACAGCCAATTTACACTCCCCCCAAGCAGTACACAGGGGTGACACCATGTCCTCTCTAATCTTAGAAATTTCAAGTTTAAGTGACCTGTGTCAATTTGATGGATAGAACTTTTTTTATTACAGATGTTCCACTTTTGGTCGTTAGCAAAGTTAAATGTTTTATGTTTATCCATTATCTATAGTTGAAAAAAATGTATGCTGTACACGTTTTCCAAAATATATTATTTGCTTTTTAATTTTATTTGTAATCTTTGTTTAAAAAGTCCTATTTTTGTGGTAGTCAGAGCTATCATCGGTCCTCCATTTTCCACCTTCAGTCTTGTCTTTAGAAAGTATTTCCCATTCTTAGCACATTTTAATATTCATCATTTTTCTTCTTAGAACCTTTATATTATTATTTTAATAGTTGAGCTAACTGAAATTCATTTTAATCTATGGTGTTTGAGAGGAATGTAGTTTTTTTATTTTTTATTTTTTATTTTTTACCTTTTCTCAGATGTCCATTCCCCTGAAAGTGCCGCTGGGGATCCCATCGGAATGGTATTAAGTTTAGAGATTAGTTGTGTGTGTCTGCAACGATGAGTTTTCTCATCAAAAAACATGATGAGTGTCTCCATTTAGCCAAATCTTTTTTGTGTCCTTTAGTAAAGGTCTGTGTTTTTCATCTTATAGATTATTTTCAGCGTATCCATTTGAAGTTTCAAATATTAATTATTATCTTATCTCCCTTCCATTCTTTGTAGTTTGCAGGATACGAATCATACTCAATTCCGTGGCAACCTTTAATTTCCTTCTGGATTGTATTTTCTAATGTTATGTTCAAGAGTTTTTAGCTGTGTTGTGAAATATATCTGTAGATGTTTCTGAGCTGTCTTTGACAGGTGTTGCTTTCACAGTTAGCTAGTTTCAGGATATAAATTCAGCCGCTTTCCATTGTCATCTCCTAAGAGCTTACAGAGCATTATCTGCCAATAGTAAACGTGTGAAAATTCACCACTAAAACATCTGGGCCTAGCATTTTAGGGTGCAGTTTTTTGGTAACCTTTTCTCTGCTTATTACTTGGTTATTAATTTTCATTATTGTTTTTTTTCCAAAAGATTTATGTTATTGTTTTTGACAGAGACATAAAGAGACAGAGAGAAGGGGGAGGGCCCAGAGCAGTCTCCACAGTTGCACGTCATCAGTTTTCAACATGGTTTCATTCCACACAGGTGGACGGGGGGCCTCCCGCATAGGAGGCACACCGCCTCGAGCCACAGGCTGAACTGGGGGGCGAGAACCAAACTGGGGGCCTCCCGCATGGGAAGCACACCCCAGTTCAGTCTATGGGTCTGCACCAGCCAGGGCCAGGATTCGATCCTCAGTCCCCGGGGCTGCAAAACAAGCTTTTAACCCACTAAGCCATCCCTGCTTCCCCTCATTCATTATTGTAATAGTGTGGCTATTAATGGTGGTGGCAACATCAATCAGTTTCTAACAAGAAGGATTCACTCATCCTTCCTTCTTTGCACACGTACATCCATGAACAGAGCCAACCTCTACTCGCTTAGGAAAGACTGGTAGTTACCACAGGTCCAACAGGGCCAATGAGCAGGGTCACCAATGACTCAAGCACCCCATACGTGACCATTTGGATGTCTGCCTAGAGATGTCCACTCTCCAGTAATGTGCTCCTTTTGCTAAGACAGATAGTGTTCTCCTCCAGAGCCATGGAAGACCGCCAGGAATCTGGGTCAGAAGTCCACACGCTCTGTAATCTGTGTCTCTTGCTTCTTCCCACAAAGAGAAGACTTTCATTCTGCTAGCAGCTCTCGCTGCCATTGTAGGATTTTGCCCTTTATATATAAAGTTATCTGACCCTACAGCATCATATGAATTTTGAAAGGCTGTTGCTAATTAGGGATTTTAATGCAAAACAGCCACATTCAATGCAGCAGTCTTGTTCAACAGTCACTTTAATGGCAGGCCCACTTTATTTTCTTTTAAAGATTTATTTTTTATTATTTTTGACAGAGAGAAGGGGGAGGGCCCAGAGCAGTCTCCATACTTGTACATCATCAGTTTTTGACATGGTTTCATTCCACACAGGTGGGAGAGGTTGCAGCACGCAGGGCGGGTACTAAACTGGGGGCCTCCCTCATGGGAGGCACACCCCCAGGAGCTGGGTGCCAAACCGGAGGCTTCCCACATGAGCAGCACACTCCAGTTCAGCCTATGGGTCCACACGTGCCAGGGCCGGGGCTTGATCCTCGGACCCCAGGCCTACAAGGCGAGTGTTTAACCCACTGAGCCATTCTGGCTTTCCCTTTTTTCTTAATTATTATTTTTTCTCTTTTTGAGAGAAGGTGAGAGAGAGAGAGAAAGGGGAGGACCCAGAGCAGTCTCTGTAGTTGTACATCATTAGTTATGACGTGGTTTTATTCTACACAGGTGGACATGGGGCCATGCAGGACAGGAACCAAACTCGGGGCCTCCACATGGGAGGCAGGAATGTTCGCCCCAAAACCATCCTGACAGTTACCAGTTGCACCACAGTTCAGCACATGGGTTTGCATGGGCCAGGGACAGAAATCAAACCCTGGACCTCGCGACTGGGAGACAAGCGCTCAGCGCTGAGCTATCTGCACAACCCCACCCACCCCACCCCCTTTACACCCCATCAGATCTTGACCTGCCACCTGCACTCTGCCAGGCTCTGGGTTCCTAAGTGGACAAAGCAAGCAGGGGTGTGGAGGGCAGAGCACCCAAGAGGGCCTGGAGCCTTCCCCTCACTTTCCTCTCTGTGAGAAGCAAATCTGTGGACTTGACTATGGTCGTCTGCCCTCATCCGTGGTTTTGCTGTCTATGGTCAACTGCAGTCCAAAAATATTAAATGGAAAATTCCAGAAGTAATTTGCCAATTTTAAATCACACGGCATTCTGAGGAGCGTGATGAAATCTCACCATGTCCAGCTCCGTCCCACCCAGAAGCGTGAATCAGCCCTTGGACCAGGGTTTCGTACTGTAGACACTCTCCACCCACTCGTCACTTAGCAGCCATCTTGGTTATGAGAATGACTGCCACAGTATCGCAAGGTTTATGTTCAGGTCACCCTTATTTTATTTAATAATGGCCCCAAAGTGCAAGAATAGTGATGCCGGCAATACTAAACAATAAGACATTGTGAGAGAGAGAGAAACGACATTCACATAACTTCATTGCAGTCCATTGTTACAATTGTTCTATTTTTATTATTAGTTATTATCATCCATCTCTTACTGTGCTTAATGTATAGATCATATGTATGTATGTGTAGGAAAAACATAGTGTATATAAGGATCTCTATTACCTGCAGTTTCAGGCAACCAATGGAGGACTCGGAACATCCCTGTGAATAAAGGGGAGGAGGCGACTGTATTTGACCCGCCTGCCCCTTCCTGCTTCCCCAAAGCTCAGCAATATGGAAATAAAACAGAATGTGCATTCATTCCTGCTTTCCTGGAAGGTTTGACTATACCTCTGACCCAGGAAAGCCAGATACTCCCTTAAAGGATTTACCTTATCCTGAAAGACTCCAGTCTTTCCAAGTAGATCTCCTAGATGTCTGGCCTTTTGTGTATGTGCTGGAAGGTTGGCATTTTATTTCCAGTTCCAACCAGCCTTGGACCTTGGGCAGCCACATCACCTCTCTTGGCCTGTTTCCTCGTTTGAAAAACGAGACCATTAGACTAGAATCGGTTCTTGAGCCCCTTCCAATTCTAAAGTTTCCTAGTCTGTGACATCTCGGTGGCACCTTACTGTCTTTTGCTTCACAAAACATCCAGGTCTGACTAGATGAGCAGGCTCCTCCACCCCTCTCTGCCCACGGTGGCCAGAGGTGGGAGATGAGGTAAAATCTGAAATTTGCAAACAACTTCTGGGAATTCTCTTCCTCAATTTCCATGTTTACCTACAAAAATGCTATAGTGAGAGACGCCAGGATGGCTCAGCAGGTTAAGTGCTTGTCTTGCAGCCCTGAGGTCTGAGGATTGAATCCCAGCCCCGGCCAGGGCAGACCCATCTGCTGAACTGGGGTGTGCCCCCAGTTCAGTTCCCACCAGAGCAAGCTTCCCATGTAGAAGGCTCCCGGCCCATTTTTGCCCTGCACAGCCCCGCACCCACCTGTGGAGTAAAACCATATTGGAAACTGATGATGTGCAACTATGGAGACTGCTCTGGGCCCTGCCTCTTCTCTCTCTCTCTCTCTCTCTCTCTCTCTCTCTCTCTCTCTCTCTCCCTCTCTCTCTTTCTCTCTCTCTGTCAAAAATAATTTAAAAAAGAAAAGAAAAAGCTATGGCAATTTTAATGTGCTCAGAAATTTATATAAAAGATAAATACCCAAACTTTCTGAGATTGGAACATTTTGCTTATGTCAAGGCTGAGGAGAGGTTTTTTAGCGGGGTCTGACCTAGAAGAGGTGAAAAATCACCGCTTTGAGTTATTCCCGGGCCAACCTGTGATGTGAAGGGAGTAACATAGGCAGTGAGATGCTCTCACCGCGTTCCCTCTGTGTTCCTTCTGTCCTTTCTTCATGGACGTTCCCCAAAGGTGGACTGCTCTGAACTGGAGTGTACCCATCACACTCAATGTACAGGTAACGCCCTCTGGTCCATTCCAGGCTGACTGACTAACCACTGCTAACTCATCCATTCCTCGCCAGCTAATTGCCTTTTAACTGTTTTCTTTGGAAAACAGCTCCACATAAATCAGTGGTTCTCCGTGCCGTCAGGCCTAATATCTGCTTTATATTCCAACTAGTTTGGAGCACCGCCTCGATTAGCCTGAAGTGAAAATTGTAGAGCGTATACCGTACCCACTCACTATACAAGGCCCAAATGATGTTTCTAAATGGAGACACGTGAGCACAGTGACTCAAAATAAAATCGCATTTCAATACTCCAAAACTGAGGCAAGACCACACCAAGAGGCAAGGAAGTAGCCCAATGCTTGCTCGATATCTAGAATCACAAAGCCACCAAATGACTACTGAGTTAGCAACAAATACCAAAACCCCCACTGGCTAAACACCAATCGCATCCCCTGACCATTCCTTGTGACAACATCCTCCCCATAATTTGATCTTTTCAAATTTTCATTTTAAAAAACCTAGTCTTGGGGAAGCCGGGATGGCTCAGTGGGTTAAGCGCTCACTTTGCAGCGCCAGGGACAGGGGATCAAATCCCGGCCCTGGCCCGTGCGGAACCATGTGCTGAACTGGGAGCTCCCCCAGTTCAGTTCTCTCTCTCTCTCTCTCTCTCTCTCTCTCTCTCTCTCTCTCTCTCTCTCTCTCAAAAATAAAAAATAAATAAATAAAACAAAAAACCTAGTCTTACAGTGGTCGGCAAACTGCGAGAGCCGCAGTTTGCCGACCACTGGGACCTTGGTGTGAAAAGTGTAGCTAATTTAGCAACCTCAAGACAGCTATGGTGGTTTAAAGAACATTTCACTGTTTCCAATACTGTATACCTATTCTGTCTGTCCTTTGTTTTCTGTTATGTTTTTTCCCAACGTCTTAAGATCGGTATGTCACAATACATAATAGCAATCTCAACAATAAAAGCTAGCATTTATTGAAGGTTTCCCATATGCCAAGCACTTTTAAAATAATCTTGTATTTATTAGCTCATTTAATCCTTATAACTCCATAAATAATATCGTTATCACTGTGTTCTAGGGCTAATAATAGGCACAGGGAAAGCAAATAACTTGACTAAGATCACACATGTAGCTTCTAGAAGAAGTCAGCTCCACTGGTTGTTATTATCATGGGTCTTATAAAAACACTGTATTTTAATTTTAGGAAAGAAACACTTGGGGGATGGAAAGATGTTTCTTTCTCCATTTCCTGTCTACCTGTTTGAAATCTGAGCCCATCAGTTCTTGGCTTGCGATGTGCTTTTCTCACGTGGAATGTAATTAGGTAGCATTTGGGCTTAATATTAGATCCAAACGCTTCAAAATGGATTTTTCTCTTCTTGGTATTTCGTTTCTTTGTGAAATTGCAGGACCATGGAATATAAACCCATTTCTCTGCCCTCTTTGCATTGCTGAATGTCTTGTCCAAAGCAGGCTTCTTTTAACCAAATTAAGAGGATGACCTAAAAAAGCAGGCTCTGCACAGAGTGGAGGGACGTGTGGCTGTTTTAACAGCGGCATGGTCAGGCGTCTCCTGAATGTGCCAGAAATGACAGTCATGTATCATTCAGGGAGGAAGTCCATCTCTTTCTAAAAAGAGCCAAGGAGTTGTTTAAACTGATGGTGATTACCAATGATTTACAGTTGAACTTTTACCTCATGTGACTTCTTGTCAAAGACAACATAGTAAATTATTCCAAGCAAACCTATAATATATTTCTTTTTTCTTTCAGGGGAAAAATGATCCCATCTGATCTTGAAAGAAGGATCCTTGAAGCCAAACAAAAAGTAAGTGTTTGTAGGGAGTTTTAGCCAGCCCCCAACAAGCTAAGGGTGCATATTTCTATTTCTGTTCAATGGAGAATACACTCAGGTTTTCTTTTCAACAGAGAACCCAAGCCTCAATCTTGCAGCCTTAATGAGAATATGGAATTTTGCATCCGGTCACTATTTATTTCTCTGAATTGTATGTAGGCTGTGCTTTAGAAAGGTCTAACTTGCTGAATAAAGAATATGCATAGTGATACTGTACAGAGTTTCCAAAGTATTTGTCTTCCCATGTAATAAAGGCTGGCATTAAACAGGCACACATTTGAAAGATCATTTTCACAAGTGGAAAATATCAGGGTGTTACCATTGTATGGTTATTTGAAAAGAGGGCTGTTTTCATTGGTACTAAACTTACAGACCTGGGGTTCAGGGAAGACTTTATGAACCTGAACTCAATGGCAAGGAAAGTAAAAGCAAAAATAAATGACTGGGACTTTATCAAACTAAAAAGCTTTTCTGTGCTGCAAAGGAAACCATCAACAAAGCAAAGAGTCAATCAACCAATTGGGAGAAAATATTTGCAAACAATGCCTCCGATAAGGGGCTACTATCAAAAATATATTAAGAACTTGTACAACTCAACAATAACAACAAAAAAACAATCCAGTTGAAAAATGAGCAGAAGAGCTAAACAGACACTTCTCATGAAGACATATAAACGGTCAACAGATATATGAAAAAATGCTCCACATCACTAGCAATTAGGGAGATGCAAATAAAAACCACAATGAGATACCACCTAACACGTGTTAGAATGGCTATAATCAACAAGACAAGGGATAACAAGTGCTGGAGAGGCTGTGGACAAAAAGGAACCCTCATACACTGCTGGTGGGAACGTAAACTGGTACAGCCACTATGGAAGGCTGTATGGAGATTCCTCAAAAAATTACGAATGGAATTACCATATGACCCAGCCATCCCTCTACTGGGCATCTACCCCAAAAACCTGAAAACCTTAATCTTTAAAGATGTTTGTACCCGCATGTTCATCGCAGCACTGTTCACAGTGGCCAGAACATGGAAACAACCAAAATG